>PVKC010024289.1:0-16935 GCA_004027635.1 Crocidura indochinensis | reverse complement strand
GAGGTAAGGCGTTTGCCTTTCATGCAAAAGGTCATCGGTTCGAATCCCGGTGCCCCATATGGTCCACCGTGCCTGCCAGGAGCAATTTCTGAGCATGGAGCCAGGAGTAACCCCTGAGCACTGCCGGTTGTGACCCCAAAACCAAAACAAACAAACAAACAAAAATGTAATTGGGAGGGGCCTGAGTAGCATTTGCCTTGTATGCGGCTGACTCAAGACAGATGTATGGTTTGATCCCGGCATCCCACGTGGTTCCCTGAGCCAGGAGTGATTTCTGAGCACAGAGCCAGGAATAACCCCTGAGGGCCCATGAGTTTGGCCCAAAAAAAAAAAAAAAAGTCAGCAGGAGGTCACAGAGTGAAAGCACAGGGAGAAGGGCATTTGTTTGTCTTGCTCGAAGTCAAACTGCATTCAATTCCCCAGCAGTCTATCTGGGTGTAGCCCCAAACCAAAAGAAACAAAAATGTACACCGGATACTGAAATTACTGCAATAATACCTTGAGGCCATTAATATGTCAATAGTTAATCATTCTGGTCTGATAATTCTGATCATATTGTCTCTGGGACTTGCTGCTAGCTATTTTGGTGGGGAAATTCTATTTTTGTTTTTCTTCTGTGGTATTTCTTAAATAAGGGCAAAGCCAAGAAACTATATTCAGGAGAGTGATTTAGATGTTGGCAGTGCTGACATTTGATAAGCAATTCTTAGAATGCTTACGCAAGCACATAATTTCATTTACCCTAATTTTAATTATTTGTACATGTACTGTTTTAGAGTTTTCGTATTACATATCTTTTAATTTTGTTTAAATAATTGGACTTATAGATACAATTCTGTATAGTTTTAACTTTTGGGGGGGGGGTCACACCGGGCAGTGCTCAGGGGGTTACTCTTGGCTCTGCACTCAGAAATCACACCTGGCAGGCACGGAGGACCATATGGGATGCTGGGAATCGACTGGGGTCTTATCTGGGGTAGACTGGTGCAAGGCAAATGCCCTACCACAGTGCTATCGCTTGGGCCCAGTTTTAACTATTTTTAAGAGGCACAATAAAGGACAATTATTTGAGTTAACTCCTTGGGAGCTAACTCCTTTGAAAAATATTTTTACATTACATATCATTCAATTTACATATCAAATAAAAATATCCTTTCCCTTTGGTAGCAAATGCCTGTGATTCTTGCTGGAAATGATCAACAAAAAAAGAAGTATTTGGGAAGGTTGACTGAGGAGCCATTGATGTGTGTGAGTATATGTAGATTCTGCTTGATTGCTTTTTTTGATTGTTTTTTTTTTTTGATTGCTTTTTTATTCAGAGTTTTAAAAGTAGGTGAGAGGGGGAACAATAGTACAGCAGTAGGGCATTTGCTTTGCTTTAGCCTACATGGGTGCAATCCCCAGCACCACCAAAAATGAATCATGAGTCAGGAATAAGCCCTGATCACTGTCAAGTACAGTCCAAAGCCAACCAAGCAAAAATTAAATATATCAGACAACTTTTTAACAGTTACCAGCATGTACATGTAAACTTATGTTCACTATAATATCTAATCATCATAATCTATGAATATAGAAAGGATGACTGTGCATTTTTCCTCTCCCAGTTCATAGTAGCAATGAATGTCTACGTAAGCTGTTTTTTGTTTTACTTAGGCCACACCCAAAAGTTAGGGTATATGCAAAATCTCAAGCCAGCAGTCAAAATGAAATAGTCAACTAGTATATTAATTATAATTATTTATTTATATGGAGATTCAGGTTATTTTTAAACATCTACTAAATATTCAATTATACGAAATATAATTTTCATTAAAATAGTTTTTAGGGGTTGGAGAGATAGCATGGAGGTAAGGCGTTTGCCTTTCATGTAGAAGGATGGTGGTTCAAATCCCGGCATCCCATATGGTTTCCTGTGCCTGCCAGGGGCGATTTCTGAGCATAGAGCCAGGAGTAACCCCTGAGTGGTGCCGCGTGTGACCCAAAAACCAAAAAAAAACCCAATAGATTTTAAATTATTTAAAAATAAACAGTCATAATTCATTGCAAGAGTTTAGGGATACTGTGCTATCAACTATTAATATATAAATGTATTTCAATAATTTTGTAGTTTTAGAGTTTTTAAAATATGTCAAAACCAAATAAAAAGTATCCTAGGGGCTGGAGAGGATAAGCACTTGTTTTGCATGCATCTTACCTGAATTTGATCTCTGGCAATCCATATGGTCTCCAGAGTACTGTCAGGAGTAATGTCTGTGTACAGAGCCAGAAATAGGCCCTGAGCATAGTCATGGCCCAAAATTTACCAAAATATCATTTCTTTAGATAGTATAAAGGTTTTACACAGAATCAGAAATATCCCTGAGTAGTATAGGGCATTGCCCAAAAAGAAGCAAAAAAAAAAAAAAAATCAAGTATTTTATGCTCAGTTTTTAAGTACTATATTAATCATTAAATATGTAATCTAATGGATTTTCTATAAATTATATTTCCATGTAATAGTTCTGTAGAGATTTTGCTTTTTTAAAAACAGGACTGGGAGAGACACATGGAGAGACAGTGCAAGGATTAAGGTACTTTCCTTCCATGAAGGTGATTCTGATTTCACCCCCATAATATATATGTATGATCCCCTGGGCACTCCAAGAGTAGCCTCCAAGTACTCTAGGTTTAGGTGAAACACTTCCTTCCCCAAGATAAAAGAAGTTGGGAATTTGCAACATAGTTGACCTGGTATGTGTAAGGATTTGAACTTGGCACCACAAAGAGAAATTTTAAAACATGGTACAGCCAGGTAGGGCACAAAAGAACAAAACAAAAAATTATGCATTTAAATTTTATAATACATTTTTATTTATTTAAAAATATTGGTTTAGAAAAAACAGTGCCAGAAAGATAGTACAGATGTTAAGACTCTTGCCTTATATCCCATTGATCTGGTTTAATTTTATGGTACTAATATGATCACTGAGAACCAAGCCAGGAATAGCTTTAGAACACCATTGGGTGAGACCTCCAAACTATAAATAAATAATTGACGTAAGTAGAAATGTTCTTATAAATATTCATAATTTATTACATTTAATTTCCTCCCTCATTTTCAAGGCCTACTGTGTTACGGAACCTGGGGCAGGCTCTGATGTAGCTGGTATAAAGACCACAGCAACAAAGAAAGGAAATGAATATATTATTAATGGACAGAAGATGTGGATAACCAATGGAGGAAAAGCCAATTGGTTTGTTACTGAAAATACTTCTTCTTACTTTATAATCAGAATCTTTTCCTTTATTAATAAGCCCTCATATTTCAAGTCTTTATGGAACTCAAGGTCTATAAAAATTATCAGCAGTGATTTTGTGGGCATTGAGAGATAGTACAGGATTTAATGTGCTTGCCTTTCTAATAACCAATTCTAGTTTGATCACTGTCAATACATATGGCCCCGAGGCACTACCAGGAGTGATCCCAGAGCACAGAACCTTAAACCTTGAGCATAACTGGGTTTACCCCAAAACCACAACAAAAAATAGTGGTTTGCAAAAAATATTTTTAAACCTTGAAGTATTCAAATAATTCTGGCATTTACTTTCAAGCGAGATGTAACAAAATATTTGCTCTGATTAAATCTGGTTAGGAAGACTAGAACTTCTACATAATCTTAGATTTCTACTTTCCATATTCTCCACCACCACCTTTGGGTGTAGCCCCCCCCCAAAAAAAAAACGAAACAAAAATAAATGAAAAAAAGAAGTCACTTGAATTATATATAAAATGTAAAATATATGTTATTTGTAGAATAAAATAAATAGCTTTTAATAGGAATGTTCAATAGGTATCAATGATGTGAAGAGTCTGATGTAATTTATTGTTGTAGTAATAGAATCATCAAACCTCAACATCAGACGAAAAAAAAAATGATGGGGCCCGGGAGATAGCATGGAGGTAAGGCGTTTGCCTCTCATGCAAAAGGTCATCGGTTCGAATCCCAGTGCCCCATAAGATCCCCCGTGCCTGCCAGGGGCAATTTCTGAGCATGGAGCCAGGAGTAACTCCTGAGCACTGCCGGGTGTGACCCAAAAACCAAAAAAAAAAAAAAAAAAGAGAATAATTATTGGTAACACGTTTTAAAGTTTTTATTTTTTTATGAAGACCTGGGAGGTGAAGGTGTGGGAAGTTAATGATATCTGGTTTTGTTTTGTTTGTATTTATGTTTTTTAATGTTAGGGATCAAATATATGCAAAAATGCAATACTTATAGTCAACAATCAGGTTATATCCCTGGCCCCTTGGCAGTACATTTTAAAGTATAAGTTGACAACATGGAATAAATTCAGAAACAAATACATTCCCTATATTAGGAAAAGCCTAGATAGCAAGTTCCATAAAGATTAAAGAAATTAGACTTGTTTACCATGAAGTAATGTCACTCTGAAGAAAAAGCAGATTTTATATTTGATTCAGGAAATCAGTTTAGACTTAGTGAAAGTTAGAAGACAGGCTTTTTATAGAAAATAGGATGAGAGAAGTTTTCTAACAATAGTACTTGTGTCTTAAGTTATGATGCATTTAACCATCACTACAAATATAGACTCCAGAGAAGGACTTTTTGTGAATGGAATAAGTGGGCCATCTTTTTTTTTTTTCATTTATTATGTTTTATTTGTATTTTTTTCTTCTTTTTTTTTTTTTTTTTTTTTTTTTTTTTTTTTTTTTTTTTTTTTTTTTTTTGTGGTTTTTGGGTCACACCCGGCAGTGCTCAGGGGTTACTCCTGGCTCCATGCTCAGAAATTGCTCCTGGCAGGCACGGGGGACCATATAGGGCACCGGGATTCGAACCGATGACCTTTTGCATGAAAGGCAAATGCCTTACCTCCATGCTATCTCTTGGGCCCCTTTTTCTTCTTTTTTTAATATAATTTTTATTTTTGATCATAGTGGTGTATATATTGTTGATAATAATATTTTAGGTACATATTAACATAAAATTAGGGGGATTCCTATCACCAAATTGTCCTCCCTATACCTCCGTTCCTGTCCTACCTCCCATATCCTCCTCCCTCTCCATCGGGGCTGCTAGAATAGGTGGTCCCCTCTCTGCCTAGCTTACTACTTAGTGGTCTTACACCTGTTTGGTCTTGGTATTTCCCTTATTTCCCCTCTAACTGGGACTGGATAGTTCTAGTTATGTGGTTTTGTTTGAAGAAGACAAAAGTAATAAACTGGGGTAAAAATCAAATATGCCAAAAATGGGCCAGAGTCCTTCTAGAGGCTCTCATCATCGGTTTGAGAGACAAAGGGGAAAAAGAAGGTGAAACACCCCAACAGTACAAAAAGAAGTGTCAAATAAAATATCCAGTGAGCACTCCTACATTAAAGATAAGCATCACATAAAAGCCATGGTCTTGAGATAAAAAACATGGCAGAGCGCATAAAGAAAAAATAGAAGAAAAATAAATAAATAAATAAGTATAAATGGAGATAATAACTTCAATAACCACACCAAAACAAAGAAATTGACAAAAAGTAGATAGATAAATACAAAAAAATTGTTTTGTGCTTTTTGCCATTTTTTTTCCATCTTTAAAACATCTGTCAGACTTCTTTTTCGATTGTGTATGTGGTCTGTACTGCTGCTGTTTGGCAAGCAAATCATTATTCCTGGGAATAGCATTTATCTTTAAATAAGTCATTATACTCCTAGCAAATAGTGAAAAAAAATGAACAATTTAAGTTGAACCATTTGAGAAAAATCTAACAGTGCAATTATTATTTATAATTTTAAGAACTCACCATAATTTTAATTATAGCTTTTCTAGTAGTAATACAGATTAGTTAAGTAAAATTGAAGAGTGAAATCATTTATCTTAAGCATAATTTACTTAATGATACTTAAGTAAAGATTTAAAGAAAAAAGAAAGAAGGCTAATGACAAAAAAAGGCATTATATACTGATTCTAAACCCAGAAAATAGAGGTAATTTTAAGAAAATTCTTTTTGAAGTATCCAATACCAGACCAAAGCAGTAAGGTATTTGCTTTGCACGTGGCCGAACTAAGTTTGAACCCTGGCACCCATATGGTCCCCCAAGTCCTCCAGGAGTGATCCCTAACCACAGAATTGGGAGTAAGGCCTGAACACTGCTTGGTGGGCCCAAACCACCTCCCCACCCTAAAAATTATCCTGCACCAATTTATATACACCATTTTGCCTTTTTTTTCTCCATGTGTTATTTTAAAATATTTCTGGTAAAAATTCTTTTGGCGGGAAAAATCTACTATTTATATTCATATTTCAACTCAAAGAAACAGTAATAATTCCTTATCATATGCTGTATGATATTGAAGACAGTAGTCATCACATAGGGGCCTCTGTCTCATATAACTCCTTTTCATAGCAGCACTTTTTAGGTGGCTCTTATCCTTTAGAAGTTAGGTTCATCTTAATATAGAAAAAGTAACAGTTCTAACATAAATATTTTTTATTTTATATTTTCTTTATATGAGACATTTTTTCTTCCAGTTAACAGTGAAGTTAATTAACAGATAAGTTAATTTTTTCTTACAGTTATTCTACGATAAACCTTACATAGCTTATTAATAAAAAATAGTAGACCTAGATCTGGGGTATTAACTCCCAGGATTGGAGTTCATGTCTGGTGCAGGATATTGCTGCCTTGAACAATGAAACCTACATAGCAAGGATAATGTTGGGAGTGATCCTGTAGCCCCTTAGCTCTTCTTGTGAGCCATTTCCTTTCCCCCAAAACAGCCTGTATTGAAACTAATTTTTTGCTACATTATATGTAGGTGAATTGGGCAAGTTTTTAATCTCTCTAATTCTTTGCTTCCTTCTCTATAAATAGGGGTAAATAATAATTGAGATTTGAGATAGTTTGATCAAATTATAATCATCATATTTTTACCTACTACTGTTATCTTTGTAATCATGTATATATGGGTCTATTTATATCAGGTACTTTTTATTAGCTCGTTCTGATCCAGATCCTAAAACTCCTGCTAGTAAAGCCTTTACTGGATTTATTGTAGAAGCAGATACCCCAGGAATACAGATTGGAAGAAAGGTATGTTTTTCGTGACTAACCTAAAAATGTTTTTAACTACTGATTTCAAAATTACTGTTTTATTTATTAAAAACATTGTTTATGCGGCACAGGGCATTTGCTTTGCATGTGGCCAACACAGGATGGACACTGGTTCGAATTCCAGCACCCCGAATGGTCCCCTGAGCCTGTCAGGGACGATTTCTGAGCACAAAAACAGGAGTAACCCCTAAGCGCCATCGGGTGTGGCCCAAAAATAAAAAACAATATTGTTTATTAAATTAGAATAAAAATTAAAATAAAGCTACATTTTAATGCTGCTTGGTGAAATGACCTATATATTGCTGAATATTTTTAATAAGCATTGAGGGAGAGACAAATTAATTATGACCTTGTATATTGCTTTTTTTCGTTATTACTAAAATAAAAACAAATCATATAAAACTAAACAAATCGGATTTTTCCTGACACTAAAAATTTTTTAAAAAATTATTTTCAAACATAGAATTTATCTTTATAAGTAGTATTTGTAAACTTTTAGATTAATGTTGGTTTCATTGTAAAATAATGTTTAAGACTTGGGTTTAACAAACTTGGTCAAGGTTCTGATTGTAAATAGTTTAGGCTTTGAGGGTCTAAACTATTTACATTAAATATGATCGATCTTTTAAAACATTTCTGCCAATGTAGCAAGAATTTCTATGTAAAAGAAAGTGACTGTCTACCTGTAAAATTTCCTAACAAAAAAGATATTGCAGGCTATTTATCAATTCTTATTTTAAAGAATTACAGAAAGTCATTTAAACAAGTTAAAATACAATGGTGTTGGGGGCCGGGAGATAGCATGGAGGTAAGGCGTTTGCCTTTCATGCAAAAGGTCATCGATTCGAATCCCGGTGCCCCATATGGTCCCCTGTGCCTGCCAGGAGCAATTTCTGAGCATGGAGCCAGGAGTAACCCCTGAGCACTGCCGGGTAAGACCCAAAAAACCAAAAAAAAAAAAAAAGTACAATGATGTTGAGTGTAGAGTACATTAACTCTAGGCAGGGGTCTCAAACTCAGTTTACCTGCGGGTTGCAGGAGGCAAAGTTGGGGTGATCCTTGAGTGCAAAGTCAGTAATAAGCCTTGAATATTGGGGGTGTGACCCAAACAACTAAAACAAAACAAAACAAAAAAAGATTCCTCTAGGGCAGGGCCACAAACTGTTGTACGGAGGGCAATTTGCAGCCCGCGGGCAGCAAGTTTGAGACCCCTGCTAGGGTGATCCTTTTTACTAAAAGAGAAAAAAAAGTCTAGTTAATAATTATTCCTTACTAATAAATATAATTTTTCTTGTTAGGAAATAAATATGGGCCAGCGATGTTCAGATACTAGAGGAATTGTTTTTGAAGATGTGAAAGTGCCTAAAGAAAACGTTTTAATTGGTGAAGGAGCTGGTTTTAAAATTGCAATGGGAGCTTTTGATAATACCAGACCTCCAGTAAGTAATAAGACTTAGTAATCTGTACAGAAGCATTATTTATTATTAAATAGTATTAACATTATATGTTTTTATGTCGTTTTAGACTTGTTCTACCTTGTTCGCCTATTTTACAGAAATTATTTTTGCAAAAAAAAGCTTTCTGTAATTACTGCTAGATTCAGAAGCATTTCATACTTGATTTAATCATTCATATTGATAATAGGATTTCCTTTTCCTCCCTCACTAAGAACATTTTTCCTACAGAGATTTCCCTTGTTAATAGTAGGAATAATTTGGGCCTGGAAAGATAGTACAGTGGGTAAGGCGTTTATCTTGCATGCAGCCAACGCAGGTTTGATCCTGGGCACTCCATATAGTCTCCTAAGCCTAGGAGTGATACCTGAGGACAAAGTCAGGAGTTAGCCTTGAGCACTACTGGATGTGGCTCAAAAACCAAAAAGTAAACAAAAGAAAAATAAAGAAGGAATAAATTCTTTGTAGGCTCCTGCACAAATTCCTCTCTAACCTTTACTTATAAATAACAAGAAATGAAATATTTATGCTCATGTACTCATTCTTGTTGTCTTTAGGTTTAAGTTTTCTTTGTTGAGGCTTTATGTTACATTATTAGATAAATTACACACAAAACTGTGTTTTAAGGGTGACATGTTTTGATTTATATTAAAATACAAGGTTGCAGCCGGTGCAGTGGGACTTGGACAGAGAGCTTTGGATGAAGCTACCAAGTATGCCCTGGACAGGAAAACTTTTGGAAAACTGCTTGCAGAGGTAACTTTAATGCTATACTAGCTTTGTTGAAATGTAAAGATTTTCATGTTCTTTTAACTAATTTAACAATGTTTTTAAAGTATAAACTTGTGTTTCCGCTTTCATAGCTAAAAGATAATGCTGTTCTTAGGATAGGTTTTAAGAATAGATTTTCTTTAAACTTTGTCTCGATTGTTCACTTGGTGCCCTGTAAATTATCAACAACTATTTATTGAATTCATTTTAGCTTATTTATATAAAATAATTATATAAAAATATTTCATTTTTGGGTTGGGAAGATAGCTGACTGGGCTCTTTAGTCCCTGACACCACACAATACCTATTGAGAGGTAGGTCCCACCCCTAAGTGTGTCCCCAAAACAAAACAAAGCAAAAAAACGAACTTCATTTCTAATTGTTCTCATTCTTTTCTTTTTCATATTCTTAGGAAATCCTTCAGTCTATTATTTGTTATTATAATTGCTTCTAAATTTATCTGTAAATGGCCCCGCTTTTGTTGGTTTTTGTACTATGTATGTTGGTATTTAGGACTTATTCCTGATTCTGATTTTATGAGGTACCAGGTGTTGAAACTAGAGTGGCTATGTGCAAGACAAGTGCCCTTGTTGTACTGTCTCTCTAACCCAAGATGTTTTTTTTTCTTAATTGCTTCTATCACTTTTGGATAAGGATTCTCCAAACCCTAAGAGAAAAGATCTTTTTTTTTTTTTTAAGATTTGTGGGTTTGTTCTTTTGGGGGTAGCCTACCTTTCCCATAAATGAAAATTGGAAAGAGACTCTGTCCCGTATCCAGAGACTGAATGAATCTTTTGCTTTGTTTGAAATCTCTCATTTTTGTGTGTTTATTAAAATTCTAGTTCCAATACCAGTGAATTTGAATCTCAGCCTAATTTATTTTCTTTTTCTGTGTCACTTCTCAATTAGCATTTAACTTTTTCCTTGACACACTTTGGGATTTATGTTTTTGCCCTTTAAGAATATGTGAGATTGGGCCGGAGAGATAGCATGGGGGTAAGGATAACACGGAGAAGGACAGTGGTTTGAATCCTGGCATCCATCCTATATGGTCCCCCAAGCCTGCCAGGAGCGATTTCTGAGCATAGAGCCAGAAGTAACCCCTGAGTGCTGCTGAGTGTGACCCAAATACCAAAAAAAAAAAAAAAAAGGATGTAAGATTGCTCAGAGGGCTGGAGCACATGCCTTGCATGCAGGAGCCACAAGTACAGTACCCAGTACCTTAAGGAGCAGTCCCAGAACACCACCTGGTGACACCTGAAGATTAAAAAAAATCCTGTTTTCCTTTGAGCACTTTCTTTTATTCTGTTTTTTGGTTTTTTTTTGTTTTTTTTTTTTTTGCCACACCTGGGTAGGCCCAGGATATATTCTGTATTCTGTGCTCAGGAATCATTTCTCTAGTGTTCAGAGACTTTATGTAGTGCCAGAGATTAAACCAATTGCAAGGCAAGTGCCTGATCCTCTAAACTATCTCTTTATCCCTGAACTCTTCCTTTTTTAAAAACTAAGCTTTTCTCTTGGTCTAAAAGAGGGTATATATTAGTTCATTCATGTTGCAGAACTATGCATACATAGAAACGGTTTAATACAATATATGTTTGAAATATAATTATATGTTTAGTTTGCTTATAAACATCAGTTATCCTATTTAGATCTGTAATAGCCTCATCCTTCTCACCAAGAAGCTGTTAATTCTTGATTCTCTATACCTCGGTATACATTTTCTTTTATATTCGCTATTTGTTTCGTTTTAGGATTATACCCAGCTCAGAGGTTTTTCCCAGTAGTGTTTAGAAGTCCTTGTAATGCCAGAGATTAAATTGAGACAGAGTTTTCACATTAAGCCATTGGGCTATACCCCATCTCCTATGTTCTGCTTCTGTTGGGCTCTCTAAATATTGGGAGTGGGGAGGCTAGTTTTGGGCTACACCTGGCAGTTCTTGGAGGCTGCTTCTGACTCTCCACTTGAGAATTACTCCTGTTGGACTTTAGGAATCATATGGTTTGCTGGGCTCCCTATCTGCTGTAATATCTCTCTGGTCCCTGAAAATCGTTTTCTGAATCAGCATCTACTATTAGGACATTGAAAGCTTCATAACTTTTTAGTATTAAATAGAGAAAAGGCGTAGACTTTGCTATTAATCTATTACTCTCAAAGTATTTTGTCATTTTATATCTCATGAAATTTTTCTTTCCTTTTAATTTCCATGAAAAATGCTGGCTTGGGCTAGAGGGATAGTGCAGGAGGTAAGGTACTCACCTTGTATGTAGCTGCCTCTGCTTCTGAGCTTTACTTGAAAGGACTTGCCCTCCTCCCAAATAAATACCTTAGTATGCCAGTCCTAAACAACTTTCACTTCAATTTTTTTGTGAGGCCTGGGAGGTAGGCAGTTGGGGCCACACCTAGCTATTCTCAGAGACTATTCCTGGCTTTGTGCACATGAGTGGCCCCTAGAAGCGTTTGAGATGTGAACCAGGCTAACATGGAAGGCAAGTGCTTTATCCCAGTATTATCTCTCTGGTTCAACATTTCACATTATAGAGCGGTGACAGGGCTATGCTACTAAAAATAGTAAATATGTTAAATTGAAATTTTATCCTATAGTTAATTTTGTTTTTTTCTTTTTAATTCTAGCACCAAGGGGTTTCGTTTTTGCTGGCTGAGATGGCAATGAAAGTTGAAATAGCTAGGTTAGCTTACCAGAGAGCAGCTTGGGAGGTTGATTCTGGCCGTCGAAATACCTATTTTGCTTCTATTGCAAAAGCATATGCGGGAGATATTGCAAACCAATTAGCTACTGATGCTGTGCAGATTTTTGGTGGCAACGGATTTAATACAGAGTATCCTGTAGAAAAATTAATGAGAGATGCCAAAATCTATCAGGTAAGGTTAAAAATAGATTGTTTTTGTAGTATGTATAATATTCATAAATGACATTTTTATACTATTAAAGTATTTTATATCACTAGTATTAATAAGCAGCTGTTGTAGTTTGCTATGAGTGAATGTTTTGAAATTAAGGTACAAGAAAGAATGATCTTTTAAGTATACGTACGTGTTAAAGGGAGAATAGCTAAACTAAGTAAATGATGGACATGTGTAGTATATTCACATCAGATGTCATTAACTTGTGTGATTATAGTCAACCTTTAATCTCATAACTATGGAAGTTCTTTAAAATTAATTCTAGCATTTTGTTTTAAATATAGACTGACTACATTTAATTGATTAAAATGTTTTTTTTTAAGACCATATGAGGAGACAGCAACTTCAATATATTCCAAATTAAATTGGTAGTTAAAAAAATCTTAGAGAGGGGCCGGAAAGGTGGCACTAGAGGTAAGGTGTCTGCCTTGCAAGGAAGGACCGCAGTTCGATCCCCCGGCATCCCATATAGTCCCCCCAAGCCAGGGGCGATTTCTGAGCACTTAGCCAGGAGCAACCCCTGAGCATCAAACGGGTGTGGCCCAAAGAACCAAAAGAAAAAAAAAAAGTAGACTTTTAGGGCCAGAGAGAGCACAGTGGCATTTGCCTTGCAAGCAGCCGATCCAGGACGTAAGGTGGTTGGTTCGAATCCCGGCGTCCCATATGGTCCCCTGTGCCTGCCAGGAGCTATTTCTGAGCAGACAGCCAGGATATATATATATATAAATGTAATGTAGCCTTTTAGTTTAGATATGAGATAAATGAGGGACAGAATTTGTACCTTGCCCAAAGATTATCTGGTGATACTCTTACTCTCATGAAGGTTGTAATTGTGGTTATTATTACCAGTCATTTAACTTTTTCTTGGTCACCTGAGAAAATGAACCAAATTTTAGGATTGAAAGTTTGACTGGAAGTGAGGGTTGGCTGCTAGGGATAGATATGTAAGTGAACAGAGCTAGATTATTCTAGCATCTTTTTCTTTAACAACTCTATTGCCTAGAATCAAGAGAAAATGTTAGTTATATTTAAGAGTGAGAAAGAAAATGACTGAAGAGGATAACTACCAAAATATAGTTCAAGAAAGCTGGAAAAATAGTGACATTTAAGCTAATTTTCTAGAGTTATTAAAATATTGATATCCTTTTATTGGTCTGTGTTATACTTCTCTAGTGCTTTGGTATATGAATGACTTTTTTTTATGAATGATTTTTTAAGATAATTTAAGGAGATTAAGGAGATAATTTAAACTAAAAACTAATTTTGTAGAGAATTACCTATTTTTGTCATTTCCTGTTTTTTGTTTTGATTTTTGTTTTGTTTTGTTTTGTTTTTGGGCCACACCCAGCAGCGCTCAGGGATTACTTCTGGCTAATCGCTCCTGGCTTGGGGGACCATATGGGAACCGGGATTGAACCGCGGTCCGTCCTAGGCTAGTGCAGGCAAGGCAGGCAGACACCTTACCTCCAGCGACACTGCCTGACCCCTTGATTTGTTTTCATTTTGGTTTTGGGACCACACCTGGCAGTACTAAGGGGTTACTCCTGACTCTGACCTCAGAAATAACTCTTGGCAAGCATAGGGAACCATATGGAATGCCAGATGGTTAGTAACATGCAAGGCAAACGCCTTATCTGCTGTGCTATCACTTTGAACTTTGCCCCCACCCCTTTTCGCGTAGTACCTATTTTCAAAGACTTTACACAACTCAATTTCTATTACAGACTATATATATGTATATGCACATGGTTTGATTCATTTTGTTCATTCATTCATGGAATTTATACTATTGTTTAAAATATTAAGGTGGGGAGCGGATCAATGGCACAGCTGTGGAGCATTTGCCTTGCTCACAGACAACCCGGGATGGATCTGGGTTTGATCTCTGGCATCCCATATGGTCTCCCCAGCCTGCCAGGAGCTATTTCAGAGTACAGAGCCAGGAGTAACCCCTGAGAGGGGCGAGGTGTGGTCCCCTAAATAAAATAAAGTATTGATTAAGGGTGTGAGTGATAGCACAGCAGTAGGGTATTTGCTTTGCATGTGGCAGACCGAGGACAGGCCTGGATTTGATTCACAGCATCCCATATGGTCGTCCCCCAAGCCTGCGAGGGGCGATTCCTGAGCGCAGAGCCAGGAGTAACCCCTGAGTGCCACTGGGTTTGGCCCAAAAAAAAAAAATAATACAAAATTAAATAAATAAAATATTGATTACATTTATGTACTGGAAATATTTAATTTTCTTTTATTATTTTGCAGATCTATGAAGGTACAGCACAAATTCAAAGGCTTATTATAGCCCGTGAACACATTGCCAAGTTTAAAAAGTAACAGCATCCTTATAGAACTATATGAGTTCTTGTTGTGTAATCATAACACAATCTAATATTTAAGTTTTAGGGAAATAAAGGACTATAGTTTTTTTCTAGTAAAAATTTTAATAAGTACTGTTGCACTAAATATATCTATTGCCGCTAGTAGTAGTTTTTTATTTTTAATGTTATCACTTTCCTTTTCTTAGATAGACTTGGTTTCATTAAATTATCTTCTCCTTAGTACCACTGTACTTGAATTCCATCAACCTAGAAAAACGCATATTCTGTTATTTTTTTACTTATTTTTAATAGAAATTCTTGCCTTTTTTTCAGATAGATCTGGTTTCATTAAATTGTCTTCTCCTTAGTACCATTGTACTTGAAGTACTTGAATTTCATTAGCCGAGAAAAATACGTATTTTGTTATTTTTTTTACCTTTTTTAATAGAAATTCCTTAGAATTTCAGAACTTTAAAATGAAAAAAAAACTTTGAAAATAGTTTCCAGAATATTCAGAAATTTACATTGGGAAAATATGATTTGATGTATAAAAGACTTCATAGACTTATACTGGAATTGTGTTATGGAGATCATTTGCCTACATTTTGAAAAGTACTTGTTTTCAGTTTTACAATAGTAACAGTCCAAATTATAGTGTACATGTCTGATGTTCTATTAGATATCAATCAGTAGTTACTTGAAAATCTTTTTTTAATTCTAAGTCCACAATTCACTTACTTTTTGTAAAATCATCAATAAAACTTGCCCAAATTATTTTTTGACTGTTGTTCTCTGGATGACTTTTGATCTATTTATACAATATTATGTGTATACATCATGAAAAATAAAACCAAATAAAATTATTATATCTTATTAGTTTGTGTTTTTATTCAAAATTTTATTATTTAATATTATATATTTATTATATGAGAAAAGCCTTGTTTTGGTTTTAAACTGCATGAAGTTTAAATTAAGCCTATTTTATATTAAGTTATATGTTTCAGAAGATATAAGGTAAGCAAATTTGGGGACTAGAGAGAGCTTAAAGTGCTGGAGTGCACTTTCTGTACGTGGTGGCCCCTGATTTCATCTTATTACCATGTTTCTGAGTACCACTCCAGGACTAGTCTCTGACACCACTAGCTGTGTAAAAATATAACTCAAAGGCATAGTTTTGTAAAGGGGCTGAGTGACCGTACAGCAGGTAAGGTACTTATCTTGCGTGAAGCCAACCTGGGTTCGATTCCTGCCACTCTGTATGGGCCCCTTAGCCAAAAGTAAACCCAGAGCAATAATGGCCTCAAACACCATATTGGATGCCAGGGATCAAATCTGTGAGAGGTGTATGTAAAACAAGCACTCTGCCTGCTGTATGTACTGCCTTAACTCCTGTTCTCTCTGCACCCGAACCATTTCTTTAAGAGATTTCTTATCTCTTTTATCACTAAACTTACATGCATTAATAAAGTAACCTCAAACTAATTCAATACTCCAAAATACCAAGCGCTCACATTTTCGTCAGAAGATTTGCACATGCTCCAGTCTTCTGCGCTTTCACTGTCACCTGCCTTATTTCAACAGGGTGTTCTTTTTTGAAATTAACTTTTGTCTTATTTAGTTAGTCATACTACCTGAAAAAGTGGTGCTACAGTAGGTGAAAAGGAGCCCTTTAAGTCATCTTGTTTTAGCTTGTTTTGGCCACAGCCAGAAGTGCTCAGGGTTTACTCCTATCTCTGCTCCGAAATTATCCCCGGCAGGCTCAAAGGACCATAGGGTTTGAACCCGGTCAGCCACGTGCGAGGCAAATACCCTACCTGCTGTGCTATCGCTCTGGCCCTCTCAAATCACTTTTAAAAGCAACCAATTTATGTGTGTGTGTGTGAGTGTGTGTGTGTGTGTGTGTGTGTGTGTGTGTGTGTGTGTGTGTGTGAGTGCTCAGGGATTACTCCTGACTATGCTAGGGATGCAACCTGCTATTCCAGGTGCAAAGAAAGTGCCTCACTTTTGTAATATGTAATTGGTTCTCAAACACATAAGACTTAAATGCAAGAGAATAAAAAAATTTATTTTTAAAAAGTTTACTGATGTGGGAGCCGGGAGGTGGCGCAGGAGGTAAGGTGCCTGCTGCCTTGCCTAGGACGGACCACGGTTCGATCCCCCGGTTCCCATATGGTCCCCCGTGCCTGCCAGGAGCGACTTCTGAGCGCATAGCCAGGAGTAACCCCTGAGCGTCACTGGGTGTGGCCCAAAAACCAAAAAAAAAAAAAAAAAGTTTACTGATGTATTGAGGTAGTAATACTGCTAATCATACTTTCTATGCATACATCATTGTGTACCCCCCACACCACCAAAGAGCCTTCTTCCCC
>PVKC010024288.1:0-16952 GCA_004027635.1 Crocidura indochinensis | reverse complement strand
GTGGGGCTGAATCTCCCTTCCTTGGGGCCTGGGAGACCCACCCTCTCCCTTCCTGGGGTGGGGATTCTCGGCCGACCGGGGCCTGGGCCTCTGGCAGACCTCCGTATGTGCCGGGGCCCTCTTAGCCCGCTCAGGGTAGGGGGGTAGGGACTGGGTCCCCCTGCCCCCACTTCCTCTTTCCTCAGGATCTCCAGGTGGGATCTTTGGAGGAGCTTATCGGGCACCCTGGGTTTTCCCCACTTCCAGGCCAGCTCCTTCCTTCCTGGGAGCAGGAGTCTAGGCCAGCAATTGTCTTCTCAGACCTCCATATTTGTCAGAGTCCTTTTTATACTTGTTGAAGCTTAAGGGGGGGTGGCAGATAGCTGTTCAAATGTACTCGGGCTGTCACTGCCAATTTCATACTAGTCTATATGTCCCAAACCGCGCAGGGGCGATAGCCCCCGCGCAAACATATACCCCTCCAAACTTCAGTTCCCCACATTTACACTTATTAACTTAAGTACCACATTATTCTAATCATAGACCAACTTGGATCTAACAATCTCAAAACTATTTCAAAGGACATATAATGGACACATATATCTTATTAATATTTTATGAGTATTTTCTTTAATAGCTATAACTCTCTCCATATCTTCTTCTATCATGACATCTTTTCCACTTTTATCTTGTCTTTTCTTTATGAACTGTTTAATTAGGACTGTTGTTGGTAGTGTCCCTCAGTTTAGTGCTTATGAGTGAACTATGTCATTGGGATTGTTCTCATTCCTATGGCCTCCATATACACCGACAATGCTATATGTCATTGATCTTTGTTTGCATACACACACTAAAATGGGAAAATATTATACATACAGTTCAGTTCTTATCTAATAGAGGTAGGAACACACGGATCCTAGTGCAATGGGACCTTTCACCCTGAGCATTGATATAATGACCCGGCACAGGCCTCAGAAGAATGGGCATCCTCCATTCACGCTGGAACCAGGCAAGCTACCTACGAAACATCCAAGGTTTTTTTACAGCAACATCTGGAAGCAATCCTCTACCAGGGAAGACACTACCAAGGCTCTGACATCGACCTCCTCAAAAGAGACTTCCGTTAACACTGAGATGATTTGACAACAACAATGACCTGCTCTACAGGACAAGATCCTCTCTATTGCCCCGGAAGTGTGAGGTGAAACGAGAGGATGCCCTGCACCATCCTGAGTACTATATGAGATATGCAGATTCCAGGATCTTCAGTACAGAAGCATGATACCAACAACAGAGACTATGTGAGGAATGGAGGTGTATTGCTACTACAGGCGACTTGGATTGGACAAACTATTTTGCCTGGAGCCCAGAGGTGGTCTTGTGCCGGGAATCCTCAGGGGTAGGGTCTCATTGTATTTAGGCCAACGTGTTTTTTTCTTTTCCCTTTTTTTCCAGGTTCCTCATATTTTGGTGGGCCTATGCAAACAAATGCCAATCTAACACCGTTTTTTACTGTATTCCCCTGAATAACCCTTAAGAAAAACAAACCACTGAAACTTTTGAAGTTAAATTAAACTAATATACTTGTGCATGGATATATAAAAATGTACTTTGCCTTCAATGTTTAAGGAGTAACCTAAGCCTTATGTCTTTAGATTATATTACGTGCTGCTAAGAAATAGTATGTACTACAATCTGGAGATTTGGGGTACAAAGTAATTATACATGGGCCCTGTTTTGTTTTTCTTGTTCATTGCTGAAAGTTCAAGACTGGGACATCATCGATGGGACTACTGAGAATTCTGTTTATGCGTGATTGTCCTTCCACTGTAACTTTACCCTTTCCTCTTTCTTTGCATCTCTGTTCTCATAATAAAAAAAAAAAGAAAGAAATGCCCCTGATTCAATGTCACTATGTACCTAAAATATTACTGTGAAAGATTTGTAATCCACTTAGGTCAAAATGAAAATTATTTAAAAAAAAGAAGGAAAGAAAAATAACTAAAGGTGGGAATGTCCCTGATTTAATGTCACTATGTACCTTAAATATTACTGTGAAAGATTCATAATTTACTTTGCTCACTATAAATATATATTTAAAAAAGAAAGAAAGAAAATAACTAAAGGAGTTCTTTTTCAGGACTATTCCAATAATGGAGAGACATTCTGTTTGATTCCAAATAAAGCAAAAAACAAGCAGTGAGTTTGTAGCCAACTAGCAGGATGAGAAGGTTCATGGACAGTGAGTGAGGAAGATATCAAGATACCAAAGTCAAGAGTAACTTACCAGGATTCTTGCACATCAGATCTCAAAGATAGGACGTCAGATGTCAGGGGTGATAAGGCATTAAGGGTGTGGGGAACCCAGGTCAAAATAAAGAGGATGTGGGTGACTTATTCAAAGGATAGCTCCTAAGAGTTTTCATTATCATCTTCCTTTTATAGACAGCTTTCTGCTAGTTTACAGTCAGGAATCCAAAGATTTGTTGACTTACTTTTGTTTTGAACAATTACAGTCCTTTGAATATGAGT
Source organism: Crocidura indochinensis (assembly GCA_004027635.1). Taxonomy (NCBI): domain Eukaryota; kingdom Metazoa; phylum Chordata; class Mammalia; order Eulipotyphla; family Soricidae; genus Crocidura; species Crocidura indochinensis. The sequence continues at coordinate 14,441 of PVKC010024288.1, read as the reverse complement.
GGTAACTCTTCTGCTCTCTCCCCGCCCCCCCCCCCCTTTTCTCTCTCTGTCTCTCTGTCTGTCTTTCTTGGTTTCTCTTTCTTCTGCCTCTGGGTCTCTGTCTCAGAAGTTTGAGCTCATTAGTATAATAATAGATAAGTAATTTTTTTTCTGTATTTCTCTGAGTATTTCTATTAAACTGAAAAGACTGCAGGGTAGGGCTGGGTTAGAAAAGTACTTTACTAGTGGTGCTAACAGGGCTCCAGGGCCACACTCCATTTATTCCTTTGTTCCAAGTTAGAGTTGTGATTGACCTTTGTTATTCAAAGCTTTTCAAAACTTTATTATTTACTTCAAAGTAAGAGAAACAGTTCAACCTTGCAAATCTTTACACTTGCAGATTCTTTTTCTTTTCATCCCCACTTAGCTGATTGTTTACTGATTTCTTTTACATAGTTGTCAAAGGTATCCTGCTTATCATTCTGTATCACATCTCAACCTAAAGCCACCACTATAATAACCAAAATTACTTTGCTTTTGCCTTTTTTTTTTTTTTTTTGCGTTTTTGGGTCACACCTGGCAGTGCTCAGGGGTTACTCCTGGCTCCATGCTCAGAAATTGCTCCTGGCAGGCACGGGGAACCAACAGCACAGTCACTACTATTGTCCCCCACCTCCATCCGGCACCACACACAGTGGCCACAATGGTCAGAAACCAATGCCACATCCAGATCTCTTTTATTGTTAATAGCACTGCATTGAACAGTTTTTATTGTTGTTTACTTCAGGTTTTTGTGTTCTTGAGTAAGATACCAAGGATTGGAATCTCTGGGCCATATGGTAGTTCTGTTTGTAAATACTTTTGAGAAATTTCTGCACTGTTTTCCATAGAGACTGAACTAGTTTACATTCCTTTTTTTTTTTTTTTTTTTTTTTTTTTTTTTTTTTTTTTTTTTTTTTTTTTTTTTTTTTTTTTTTTTGGTTTATGGGTCACACCCGGCAGTGCTCAGGGGTTACTCCTGGCTCCATGCTCAGAAATTGCTCCTGGCAGGCACGGGGGACCATATGGGGCACCGGGATTCGAACCGATGACCTTTTGCATGAAAGGCAAACGCCTTACCTCCATGCTATCTCCCGGGCCCCTAGTTTACATTCCTATGGGCAGAGAATGAGGATTTTTTTTTTTCTCTCCATATCTTAGCAGCATTTCTTTCTGACATTTTTTAGATGGGTCATTCTCACTAGTGGGAGGTGGAATTCATTGTTCCTCTTAATTCCCTTGATAATAGTTATACAGAGCATTTTTCCAGTGTCTGTTGCCTTCTTTAGAGATGGGACTATTTATCTCTTCACACTTAGGGAATGGGAGGCAGAGTTTGGCTAGTATTGTTGGATTTGGAAAGTTCTTTATACATGTTGAATCTCCTTCATGGTCAAACTTGAACACTACAGCTTCAGGAAAAAGGTGATGAATTCTAGAGAAGAAAAATCCACATCTCACAGTTCTGCTCTATAGACCTTCTCTACAGTCCTACTTATTAATCTCATAAGAGATACAAGCCAATTTCTAACTTTATGCTCAGGATTTACCTTAGTGGTGCTTAAAGGACCATATCTGGTGCTGGAATCAAATTAGGGTTGTGGCTGCCCTATCTCTTCATCCTAAAAAATATGTTTTTGTTTATTTTTAAATAAGTAATTCTTGGTGTAGTGGAGAGAGAGAGAGAGAGAGAGAGAGAGAGAGAGAGAGAGAGAGAGAGAGGAATGAGAGGAGAGAGAGAAAATTACTTGTGAAGGTGCAAAAATTTACAGGAACAGTTTTCTGGGGCTGAAAACTTTGGGTCACCTTCAGGAGGGTGTGGGACCAAGTCTCTGCCCTGCCAAAGCCTTGGCAGCCACATCCACATCCCACAACTGACACTGGGCTTAATGCCCAACTTTATAACTAATCTCTGCAGGGATACCTAAGCAACAAAATCTCCCGGTACAATGGTTTGGAAGATAAAAACTCTGGGACCTTCTTGGAAAGGGGGCAGGCAGTATCCTACCCTATCTCATACTCTGAAAGCCCTGGTCACCATGTCAGCTGTTCAAATCCTGGAGTTCCTGTTTTAGTTCCTTATGAGGCTGCACAACACCTCCCAATTCAACAATACTCACACTCCAGTAGGAATACACCAAATTAAGTGGGAAAGTAGCATAGAAGCCAATTAATCTCAATAAAGACAAACAACAGCTCAGAACGTTCAATTGAAGCAAAAAGCTTAGACAACGACTTAATGACCCCACCAATGTAACACTTTTCACAAATTTTCTTTTTCCAAAGTATTTTTTAGTAAATCCATTAGCCATTTAGTTGTAACAAGCAATATAAAATAATTTATTTTGTGCCTGCTAACAGGGCAGGCTTGGGAAATGGAGGATGGGGGAGTGTTAACTGGTGATGGGATTGGTGCTGGAACACAGAATGCCAGAAATAATTGTGTTATGAACACCTTTGTAAACCACAATGTGTGGAGCCTAGAGCAGAAGGGACTCCATTTTGTCACCCAGTGCTAAAGGTTCCATTTTTTTTTGTTTTGTTTTGTTTTTTTTGGGTCACACCCGGCAGTGCTCAGGGGTTACTCCTGGCTCCATGCTCAGATTGCTCCTGGCAGGCACGGGGGACCATATGGGGCACCGGGATTCAAACTGATCACCTTTTGCATGAAAGGCAAACGCCTTATCTCCATGCTATCTCCCGGGCCCCATTTCATGTTTCTAGACTGCTTCCATTTGCAAACTCTCACAGCTTCCTTGTGACTCTCTCAAGACTCTCAAGGCCATTAGAAACCACAAACGCCTCCTCAAGACACCTGCCCATAGCAGATATCTTGCACATAGCAAGAACTGTGAGCCTTTTATGCAAAACCCTATATAAATTTGCTTGTAGCTCATGGGGGTTGCCTTCTGTAAGAGGCTATCCTGGCCAGTCAGCTTGCAGCATGTTTGTAAATGGAAATAAAACTTTGCTTTGCCTTGCTTCAATTGTGTGGTCTTGTCCTTCAACTCCGAACCCTAACAAATGCTTAAATAAAGTAATAATAAAAGCACTATGGGTAAATTATTAAAAATGACTTGCTGTTTCATTTGTTGAATCAAAGATGGCCCTGAGAGAGTACACTAGTCTTAACTAAATCAAGTACCATTTTGGGATAAGATAAGTGCACTCCTGTCATTCCCAGTAGAGGTTGGAGTAGTGGCACAGTAATTATTATCTGTGATCAATTTTTAACTTAGCAAATACAAGTGGTTTGGATTGCACCCCTGAAGACCAGGTGTCTTTGTGAAGTGCACAAAAACACAATTATGAGTGTCAGCCCTAGCATTTGACATTAAACAGGAGATGCAAAAGATTTCATGTAAACTTTTGTTTTGTTTTTGGACCACACCCAGTGGCACTCAGGGGTTACTCTGGCTATGCGCTCAGAAGTTGCTCCTGGCTTGGGGGACCATATGGGACACTGGGGGATCGAACCGCGGTCTGTCCTAGGCGAGCACTGGCAAGGCAGACACCTTACTTCTAGTGCCACCACACCGACCCCTCATGTAAACTTTCTTGCACGAATATTTTCCACCATTAAATTTCATGCTCAGTTTCTGTGGACCCACGTTGAGTGGTTTAATTAAACTCCACGTTCAGGTAACCCAGTCTCTATTGAGAAAGAAAACTTAGGTGGCCAAGTCACTTCTAAGTGGCAACTTAGAAAAACAATAAGACTTTTCTCTTCTTTATAGGTAATATGTCTTGCTTAGTGCCCTTGGGTGGAGTTATTTATATACTTCCTTAATGTAGAAACAAGCTGGTGATCTGGGACTATTAGGGTTTCTCTGGCTCGGTCACTCTCTCTACCTCTCTCACTTTTGCATTTTTTCTTCTTTATTTTCTTCTTTATGCAGACCTTTATCTTTTCTTGTCAACTACCAGCAGTGGTGTATTTGAAAAGTTTTCTTCAGACACCTGCTGTCAAGTACCACACTTCAGAGACTGGTAGGGCCAAGGGCCTCCCTTAGGGAGATTTGTCATATACTGTTAGAAAGGAGTCATTTTTCATACCCCTGGCTTCCCAGGCATCATATTTTGCTATTCAAAATGTATAGATTATTTAGTGTTTCACAACAGCCAGGCATTGCCAGTGTTGAAGCATTACAGCAGCGTAAATTCTGATGTGAAATTTTATTTTTCACATTGTACACTATCCATGCAAATAATGTGTGTGTTCAGAGTGTAAGAAATGGTGGCTGGTGACTTGTTTATCTTGAAATATACCTCCTCACAGTAGAAGTAGTCATGAATGATCTAAGACCTCTCGTCAGAAGCCACACCAAATCCATAAGATGGAAAATGAAAATAAATCAATGTTGAGAAAGTGTGAGCAGTTTTAAAATTTGCCCATGCCATTTGAAAAGGGCACTTTTACAATTTTTTTAAAATTTTGTTAAAGTGGGGAAAATTCAGCTATGCTCTGCATCAACATGAATCAAGTTGGTTGACTGTTTTAATATTTAACCATCATTGATTATCAATCAGTGATTGTATATCTTTTTATATGATTGTATACCTGGATAGTGCAAAAACTTGTAAGGGCAAAAATAGGTTGCATGTGGAAAAAATGCAAGAAGCTTGAGTTTCTCTAACTTTCATAGCTAAAGATTTAATGAATTTTTTATGAATTGGGACGTTGATGGGGATTGAAAGAATAATCTAGAGAAATCCTAGCAGATCTTTTTCTAGCAGATTCTAGCAGAATCTAGAAGATTCTGTTGTCCTTCTCAATAGTATTTGAAGTAAAGCTAAAAAAAGAGGGAAGCAACCTGTATAAGTCATTGATATCATGACCAAACTAGTTTAAAAAATTAAAAATCAGAAATCATTTCACATACTAATAAATCTCAAAGTAGAAAGGACTCTGAGGTTACAAGGTTGGTGGCATTCTCAGTTCTTTCCCTCTCTCCTTGCCAAACTTTATTCTCAATCTGGTTAGGGAAGACTTTGACAGTGGTCTAGCAAATAAACTACAATTGGTGGTGATATTTTTTTTGTTCTTTCCTGTGTATCTCACAAAGGAACAAGAAAATATGCCTGAGATCAGAGCTTCTTAAACTTTTTCCACTCACTCTTGTGTCCTAGAAATTTCTACAGAACCCCAGGTCTAAAGGAATATAAAATAGTTATATATATATATATATATATATATATATATATATATATATATATATATATATATATCAAATATTTTCTCATAATAAATGACAGTTTAAGAAGGCAGATCCAAGAGATTCTCTGAAGATTTTACTTCTTATTCTTAAGCCACACACACACAAAAAAGGGAGGGTATTATCTTCAAAAACTAGAATCACCCATCAGTACTGAGGTGTCTATTATCCTTAGGTCCATGGACTTGAGCGTCAGAGAACTGGGGGGGAATGGATGTGGAGGAGGTGGAAATGACACATTCTTTGCACAAGTTGGGTTTCTGATAGAAAAGAAGAAAGAGGAAATGTATATGGAATAAAGAGTCAATACAATACACTCTGGTAGCCATAATTGTGAATAGCTTAATAAATCTTTTTCAAGTGTCTTTATAATACCACTGAGATCTTCATGATAAAAGCAAAAGGTGTCTTTCTTTTTAAAGCAATTGTCCATTTCTTTATGGGGATCACTACTAAAAATAAAAGAGAGGGGCCGGCTAGGTGACGCTAGAGGTAAGATGTCTGCCTTGTAAGTGTTAGCCAAGGAGGAACCGCGGTTCGATCCCCTGGCCTCCCATATCGTCCCCCCAAGCCAGGGGCAATTTCTGAGCACTTAGCCAGGAGTAACCCCTGAGCATCAAACGGATGTGGCCCGAAAAACCACAAAAATAAATAAATAAATAAATAAATAAATAAATAAATAAATAAAAGAGGAGGGCTATGTCCTTAGAATAATCTAAGTAGAGAATGAACCCGCTACATTCTTAGGGATGTACTCACTGAAATCACGCAATATTAAAAATGAGACCTTTCTGACTCTCTTAAAAGCAGATTAATTTAGGGGTCAAACTGATAGTAGAGTGGGTAGGACACTTGCCTTGCACATGGTTTGATCACTTGCTAGGTTTGATCACTAGCATCCCATATGGTTCCCCCAAACACTGCCAGGAATAGTTCCTGACCACAGAGCCAGAGGTAACCCCTGGGAAACACCAGGTGTGGGCCCACACCAGAAAAAGGAAATTATTTTGGCTTCCTTTATTTGATAGCTATATCTTAAAACCTGGTAGGTTTACAGTCAATTTGAAAATATAGTCAGAGCCCCAAAAATAGGAATCTCAAAAGATCAAGTTTCTGGGGCCGGAGAGATAGCACAATGGCATTTGCCTTGCAAGCAGCCAAACCAGGACCTTAGGTGATTGGTTCAAATCTCAGCATTTCATATGGTCCCCCATGCCTGCCACGAGCTGTTTCTGAGCAGATAGGCAGGAGTAACCCCTGAGCACAGCCGGGTGTGACCCAAAAACCAAATTTTAAAAAAAAGATCAATTTTTCAGCTTATTATCACCTATGATTAGTTTTTTAATGCTCACATTTTTTTTGATTTTTTTTATTTTTAATTATGAGAACAAAGATGCAAAGAGAGAGAACAAGGTAAAGTTACAGTGGAAGAACAATCACCCTTAAACAGAATTCTCAGAACTCATGCACAACTATTTTGTCCCTCTAGTCCCCAGAATGCAATACACAATATTCCCCCCCCTTTTTTTTGACTCTAGATTGCTTCCCACATTGTGCAGCAATGGAATTCAGGCGTTAACAAGGCTACAAGGGGTGGGGGTCCTGAGAGGTTCCTTGTAGGTCGGAGCTGGGTCAGCAGAGAAGAGGCAGAAAGAGGATGAGCAACTGGCTGCTGTTCTTTTAACATCTCTGGGTGCCCAATCGCCCGGCTCAATTGGCCCCACGTGGGTCAAGTGGGGCCATCTTACCAGTCACTGAGTCCCGAGAGGTTCCTCGTTGGTCGGTAATGCTCACATATTTTAAGGTCCTGTTTAAATGCTCCATGTAATTATAAGTAGTTGAACATTACTGCCCAAAATATATTCCTCAGACCAGTAGCATCCAGATCTGCTTGAAAGGCAAATCCCAAGCTTATATGGTCTACATTTTATCAAGAGTCTCAGGGTGTCCATATACACATTAAATCTGAGAACTATGATAGGTTTTAGTCACTCCCTTGGCTCCTTGTTAGGTTACACTTTATTTTACCCAAAACAAAGATCATCCCTGATTTCTTTGTATCTGTTTTTTTACACCTTGGTTTCACCAAAACAAAAGTTGTCATATATATATATATATATATATATATATATGTATGTGTATATATATATATATGTATATATATATATACACCTTGGCTGGACAGGCTCAGGATAGCTGCCTCATCTGGAGGTGGTCCCTGCACTTAGTAAAAACAGTTCTGGTAGGCAGCTTGGTGGAGATGTTAGGTAGAAGACTGCCAGAATATACATGTTTCACCCTTAGCCTGTTTTGAATTATTTCATGCATGATCCTGATTCATACTTGTTCACTTGGGATTGAAGATAAGGCATGTGGGGTGATTTTACAGCTCCTGATGCCTCCTGGAGAATAAAGATGTATAAAGTGAAGTCAAAAAAATGGATCCATAGTGGACTCTAAATTATCAATTTAGCTAAGAACTTGAGGAACCAAGAAGGGAATGTGAGTGTATGGACTCAGAGAACAAAGCCTTTTCTCAATTTTTAGCTCAATTTCAATTCAAATACCAAGACCTCATTTAAAGGTATTGAAAAGATATATGTGAAGAATGACAAATTTATGTTTGAGTCTTTCTTCTGATCACATAACTCATTGAACATGAGTTTGAGTGCCCATAGGGAGGACTAAAGAACAGAATTTGTTGCAGTGCTACAGATAAAACACGCGTAGGGGTCAGAGCAGTGGCACACGTGGTAGGGCATTTGCCTTTCATGCGCTAACCTAGGACAGAATGCAGTTTGATCCCTGACGTCCCATATAGTCCCCCAAGCCAGGAGCTATTTCAAGCCAGGAGTAACCCCTGAGCATCACTGGGTGTGGCCCAAAAAGCAAAAAGAAAAATAAAACAAAACTCTGGTATAATTCTTCCAAAGAAGCAATCAGAGCAAGATGGAAGTGAGCACATGGCCAGGAGCCAGTCACTACATTCATGCTAATATTTTAAGTGATAATAAGGCTAAAGTTACATAGTGAAGTTTGTTCATCTGGTTTGATCATTTGGGCCAGTACAGTATGTTCAGAGGCTTATCTACCCCACATTTAGCATACTACCCTTCTTGGCATTTCTCTCATTTCCTCGAAAAGCCTTTTCTGGAAAAACTTCAGATCAGAAGCCAAAGCAAATTCAGCTCAATTTGCCTTCTCCCCATGGAGCTCTCATGACTGAAGGCTTTCATGCCCTTCTCTACCACATTAAGTCTGCCTGTGTTTTACTTATACCAGAGATACCCTCTGTTTTACAGGGAGAAGGCAGTGAATAGCGGGGCTGGTCTAGACTTTAGCAAGCTTCATCTTTGTGGACATTTCTTTTGCTTTGCTTTTTTGTTGTTTTGTTAACTTTTACTGTACATATAAGTACATACACTGATTAAATCTAAAAATATCAGAACCACTGACAAATCTTTCCTAACCTTTACCTGATCTTGTTTAATTTCTCCAACACTGAATGACTTTTATAATATTTTCTTCCTTTTTCTCCTATAAGTCTCCCAATTGCCTTGATATGAAAGAAGATGATTTTCTTCTGGTGTGTGAGCCACAATCTACAATTTTTAAGCTTGCCTCTTCTTATCTTCCTTTTGTATGATATTTTCATGTTCTCTTTCTAGATCCAGACCCACCTAGTCTGATGTCTTCCCTAGTGAATTGAATGGCAATCTCTGAAAAAAATAAATGTATGTCTCAAGTCCTGAAAATGTGACTTTTCCTTATTTACACAAAGGATCTTTAAAGATGTGACTAAGGATCTTGAGAGAAAAACATCATCATGGTTTATCCAAGTGAGTCCAAAAGTTAGGAACAGGCATCCTTAGGACACAAAGATAGGGGAAAACTTGAAATAAAGAAGAGGAAACATGGGCAATTAAGAGATAAAGAAATGTGGAGACAGTGACAAAGATCAGCGTGATGGAGACCTAAGTTAAAGAAAACCAGCAGGCTCAATGGCTATGAGAAGCCAAGAGGAGCAATGAAGGCTGTGTTTCCCTCCAGCCCCACCCTCCACTCCCACACTCCCTCCCTGGATCCAGAGTGAAAATCACTCTGCAGCCTTAATTTCAGATTTCTGGCCTCTAAACTGTGAATGAATACTTTTCTGTTGGTTTAAGCCACCACGTTTGGGGGGTTTTATGTGGTAAGTACAGGAAACAAATAAACTTTCCTTGATGTATGAATTAGTTCTTCTGCCTTCAGTAGCTTCAATTTCTCTTCTGCCCCCTTTCCTTCATCACACAATGGCTCTCTTACAATTTTCTTCCATCCGAAAACGTCTGTATTTTTTTCACTCTGGCTATTTCTCTTTACTTTCCAGTAAGAATTTCAAAAGTCATCTGCATGCTTTGTTTCTGCCTGTTAATTCCTGCCCACCTTTCATGCTGGCTCTCCTCAGACTTGCCCAGCTGATGTTCCACAAAAATGCTCCTGAAAATTCAAGTGGTTCTTGAAAATTGGTGAAGCCAAAGGACTCTCCAACTTGTTTGATCCCATTAATGCCTTTGCCAAATTCTTATTTATTCTTCATTTGGATTCCCAGATGTTCATCCTCCCTAATTCTCCTTCCTGACTACTCTGATGCTCTTATTTTCCTCATTATTTAAACATTGCTAATTCACAGAGTCCTTCTCTTCTCATTTATATGTTCCCAAGATAAGAAAAAAGATCTAATTGATTTCTTTACTACAAGCTCTTTCTAGAGCTTTAGGTAGAGTCATCTGCTTACTGACTATATATTATGTTAATGTACATCTATTTTAATACCTCATTGATGTTAATACCTCATATTTCCAAATCAAACTCACTAATGCAACCATAAGAATTTGGTCACTGTGGAAGTTATTACTGGTAGTCAGTTTTCCCCCAATGACATTTTTAGTAACACATCTCAGGTGAACTTTGCAAGAATCTAAGTCTGACAAACAACCTTAAATGTTAAAGATAGTGTCTTTTCTGAATCAGAGGTGATTTCAGACCAGAGAATAGAGAAGATTTCTCCCTTTTGGGCAATGTTTGGGCAACGTTTTAGTAGTTTCTTTCAAAGATTGTGCTGTGTGTGGGGAAAGGTTTATTTGTGCAGAGCTGCTCAGCTCTGGGAGTAGCCTCGATGTATGTTTACATTTATTGGGGGCAGGTCCCCACTGTCCATAAGACGTGGACAAGAGGGACTGAATGTAGAGGCCAGAAGGGTTGTGTTACCTCCTGTGCCAGCCATGACTAAGTCTGTACACTCATTTCCTGACCCACTGATGGATGGGAGTGTGTCCAGCAAGGCTACTCATGGCAACTATCACTACCACTTAGAGAAGACATGACAGCTATGTGCCTAGAAGGGAAGGGGATATGTCTGAGACCATGCACAAAACGTTGGCACTTCAATAGAGATTGAAGGCTAAAAATGTTTGGGGTAAATCAAAGACCTTGACTCGAGGTTGGCCAAGAGAGTGAACCAGAAAGAATACAGCCTCCCTTTCTATTGGAACTATGAAAAGGGATTCTAAACATTTTTAAATCTAAGAAATTGAGAACTATCCAGAATCAGAGTACAAGGCGGGGGTTGGGTGGGGAGGAGAGAGATTTGGGACAATGGTGATGGGAACGTTGCACTGGTGATGGGTGGTGTTCTTTACATGACTGAAACCCAAACACAATCATGTATGTAATCAAGGTGTCTAAATAAAATATTAAAAAAGAAAGAAAGAAAATGCTCAGACATTTTGAGCCTGATTTCACAACTTCCCCAGAGTCAATAGTTTAAGGATTCATGGTCCATTACTCCTGAAAGTAGTATAGAAGTGTGGAAGTTATCAAAATAATGGTAGCAAGTTGTATTTATTGTAAATAATAAAATTAAAGTCATGCAACAGATACTAATTGTGCTGAAGAGAGACCTAAGACAAGATTAAAAAAAAGTCTGCCTCTAGACTCAACACAGTTTCTGAGATAATTCTTTACCATAGGAAAAAAATAAAGATTTGTGATATAAATCTTTAAGTACTCCATTATGTTAAGGCATGGAGTTTAAATTAAAAGTACATAATAATTAGCTTTAAAGTAATGTATAAAAGATAATTAACAACTTTTCATGAATGTGAAGATAGATAGATGAAAGACAGATAGATAGATAGATAGATAGATAGATAGATAGATAGATAGATAGATAGATAGATAGATAGATAGATAGATCCCTGAACTTCACGTCAAGTTTTGAGTCAGAGACGACAAAGAGGCATGACCCAAGTTTGCACAGAGGTGTGAAATTTGTCTGAACTCTTGTCTCTAAACTGCAGATAATTTTCACATTGAGAGAAGTTGGGCCTGAAAGTTAAGTCTATAAAATCCTAAATTGAGATAGAAATTAGATAAACTTTAGAAATAATTTATCATCTTTGTATAGCACAAAATTTGGTTTAAAAAAACAATCAAGCTTCATCTGCTTTCAATTTTTTATCAAGGGGCTATAGAGAGAGAGCAGTAAATAAGGCACTTGCCTTGCACAAAAGCACTTGGGTTCAATCCCTGGCACCACCGAAAATGATTCTTGATCACAGAGTTAAGAGAAGCCCTGGTCACTACTATATGTGGCCCAAAAATAAAACAAAAAATTCTCCATTCTAAAGAAATAAAATGTCAAATTTATTCCATTACTCCAACTGTGTACATATAATGTGTGAATGTGTGACCAGTCATGAAAACTATCTAGTCAATATCTTCACTATTTTATGACAATTCTTGTTGTATCACTGGTGTCCAAATAAAAAAAATCTGCAAAGAGCATAGAGGCAGCTAAAAAATTATAAACTGCTCAGAAGACTATCTTGGGTCATTGCAAGAAAGAAGTCTGAGAACATTTTCCTTAAAAGGAAAAAAATAAAAGGAAACAGCATGCAACTTCAGAGTTCAACTTGTATCTAATCTCTGTATGTGGGATTTTTTTCATTCCAGTACATACCTCACAGGACAAACACCACAGTGATCCTTAAAGCATTCATCTTCAAAGCATAAAACATAATGAATATTTTCATGGGTCAGAAAAAATGCTGTGCATCTCTCTTCCTTCTAAACTAAAATTTTTATTCCAATAATATCTAGTATATATAAATCCCAATGCCATTGTGGTGGGGAGGAAATGAGATGGAGATATAATGAAAAGAGAAAATTCAATTTATTTCCTGTTGAGTGGTAAGCAGCGACTTTGTCAGTGTATTACCCTCACTAAGAAAATCCACATTTCCTGTCTTCACAACATCAGCATCTAAGCCTAGGAAATTGTCTCTCACTGTTAGAGAAACATCAGAAAAATATCTTGAAACCAATATAGCACCAGAGAACATTTTGGGTTTCTACTCCTGATTGACTCTTTGGATGACAGAAGCTATGGTAAACTCACAGGTGCCTAAATAGCTAGTGGTAGCTTTGAAAGGGTTATTTACAGCTCTGTACTTGGGGAACATATACATCGGAGCCAGTCACAGCAAAGTAAGGGCCTTAACCCCTGCACTATCTCCAGTTCCCCAAAGGGGGGAATTGAAATATCTGGAATATCAGGGGTCAGAGAGATAGCATGGAAGTAAGGCGTTTGCCTTTCGTGCAGAAGGTCATTGGTTTGAATCCCAGCATCCTATATGGTCCCCGGAGCCTGTCAGGAGCTATTTCTGAGCGTGGAGCCAGGAATAACCCCTGAGTGCTGCCAGGTGTGACCCAAAAACCAATAAATAAATAAATAAATAAATAAATAAATAAATAAATAAATAAATAAGTAAATAAATAAATATCTGGAACATCAGTCTTCTTCTAGCTGACTAAAATCCTTTTTCTTCTTCTGTATGCATTTAAAAGTATATCTAAGCCCCAAAGAAGATCACATGTTTAATATGTATATCTATACATATCTATACACACCCTGCATTAGACAGAAAGAGAAATAGAAACCTTCATTCCCAGTCGTTGGTATTTAGAGTATCATTCTGTGGTCTACTGGAAATACATGAAAGTAGTATGTAGTTAAAACTCTAGGGTATAAGGACTTGCGAAAGTCCAACCCTTTTTCAGTGAAATAATAATTTATTTCAGTGAAATAATAATTTATTTCAGTGAAATAATAATTTATTTCAGTGAAATAATTGATTAAACTGCAGAAAGAAATGAGGTGTTCCCCTGAGATCTGTTCCTACACCTGTTATGCCTTACTGAAAACTGAAACTCCTCCAACACCCCAATCCAGCCCCTTTTCCCAGCTACTCACATGAAAGATGATGAGGAAATATACCTTTTCAGGTCAGTGAATATAAGGATATTTGGGATAGGGAAGGAAGGTATATCTTAGTTCCTGGTAAATAACTGTTGCCCGGGGCCGGGCGGTGGCGCTGAAGGTAAGGTACCTGCCTTACCGCGCTAGCCTTGGACGACCGCGGTTCGATCCCCCGTGCCCCATATGGTCCCCCAGGCCAGGCCAGGGGAGACTTCTGAGCGCATAGCCAGGAGTAGCCCCTGAGCATCACTGGGTGTGGCCCAAAAACCTAACAAAAATAAATAAATAAAAAATAAAAAATAAATAACTGTTGCCCAAATGCCTGTAATTTTCCCACTATATGAAGGAATCATTCAAACACTTGTGTCTTCATTGGCACACATTTAAAAAAATATTTTTAAGGTATTTGACAAAGTGTTTTGTTTTTCACATTAGTAAAATGCAGCCTGACAGTGCTCTTACTGTAGTCCTGTCTGAAAGTAATAATTTTTCTGAACTTGTCTTATGATAAATTTATTTTCCCTATATGCCTTTTTGACTAGTAGCTCTGGCAATTGTCTTGACTGACAATGAGTCAGAAGACCAGCATTTGAGGGAAATGCATATTCTCAAGCCTTGGTATGTGACAGGTAAATGCAGAGCAAACACTTGTATTCAATAGTTGCATCAGTTGTGTTAACTTCATTGACTCACTGGGGGAAGAGGAATGACTGGGCCTGAACAGCACCATATTCCTTGGGTCCTTACACTGAACCACTGACTCGGTTGGCAGAGAATTATAGATGAGACCCCTCAGTCTCCTGAGCACCGCCTAGGGAGACCCACCCCACCCACTCCCTAGAAAATAACCAAGATGGGTGATCTTAAAACAGCACCAAGTGTTTTGATCCAGGAGGCCAGCTCTA
>PVKC010024286.1:0-16949 GCA_004027635.1 Crocidura indochinensis | reverse complement strand
TTTTTTTATTTTTATACATATCTTTAAGCACCATAATTACAAACACGCTTGTAACTGGGTTTTAGTTATAAAAGAAAAGAACTCCCTCCCTTCACTTGTGCAACACTCCCACAGTCAATGCCCTCGTCTCTCTCCTCTCCTATTCCTTGCCTATATTCAAGACAGGCATTCAATTTCTCTCACTCACTACCATTATCATGGCAGTTGTCAGTGTAGAATTTTTTCTAACAGAAGTCACCAATCATTGTGGTAAGCTTCATATCATGAGTCAGTCCTTCTGGCCTCATTTCTATTGTCTCTGTGTATTATTACAAAAATATCTTTTACTTTTCTTAAAAGCCATAGATGAGTGAGACTATTCTGTGTCTATATCTCTTCCTCTGACTTATTTCACTAAGTATAATAGATTCCAAATCCATCATGTATTGGATATTTTCTTGACTTATATATTTATACTTAAATAAGGTAGACCAAAATTTTCCTTTGCTAAAGACTAAGTATTAGTAAGGATGTAGAAACTTAATTATTTCAAACTATATATTGTTGAAATAACGTATCTATAAAAATCTAGGTATATGTCTTTAAAATAAATTCATATTATGTCTTATAAGTTTCTTAGCTACTTAGTTTAACATAATTTGTCATGAAAAGAGTTTAAAGCCTGGAAATTTTTACATTTCACCATTTTAACAATAGTTGAGAAATGAATTCTAGTTATCTTTATGTTTTAACCCTTGTAATACTTGTGAGACAGTTTTTTTCTAAATTAAATTTCTTTAGAAACTTAAACATTAATACATTAAAAAGAAAGTAAATATGATGTATTTATTAAAAATACTAGCAAATAATACTTTCACCACTTCTGAAAAGATTAGGCTTATCATAATGCTCAAGTTTTATAGGAAGCACAATGACTTAGGAAAACATATGTTAACCTAAATGTACGTTTGTGTAACTTATAGAACTACAAATAATCAAAATGTCAATAGTTCTGGGGCTGGCTAGAGTAATAATATAGCAGGTAGGGTTCTTGCCTTGCATGTGACCAACCAAGGTATTTAATCTTTGGTATCCCATATAGTTCTCTGAACCCACTGGGAGTGATCCCTGAACACATATCTGTGAATAAGCACTGAGCAATATCGGGTGTGACTCCAAAACAAACAAAAATTTCAACATTTCTGAGACAGGATCTATAGTGTATATCATAAGACATGTGCCTTGCACACAGAAACCCTGCCAGAGTGATCACTTTACACAAAGCTACAAGTTAATCCCTATTACAGTTCTAAATGACCCCAAAACAAACCAACAAATGTAAATAAATCTATATATGTTCTAATACACTTTAATCAATTTTGAATGCATTTTTATAAATGTCACAAAAATTGTGCACAAATTTTTTCATTTTAAAAAATATAATTTTGGTGCCAGAGTGATTGTACAACACTAGAGCTTTTGCCTTGTATGTGACAGACCTGAGACAGACTGGTTTAAGATTCCTGGCATGAACCCCCAGACTGCCAGGAGTGATTCCTGAGGGAAAAGCCAGGAGTTCCAACTGTGTGGCCCCAAAACAATAAGTAAATAAATAAGTAAATTAATTAACTATAATTAAAGTAGCACCAGTGGTACCAGATAGATAACACAGTGGTAGGGCCTTTGCCTTACACAGCTGTCAACCCAGGACACCTGGGTTCAGTTCCTGGCATCTTACATGGTTTCCTGAGCCTGCCAGGAGTGATTTATGAACACAGAACCAGGAGTAACCACTGAGCAACTCCAAAATCGAAAAAATATATAATCTTTAATTGTGAATATATATATAAAAACAGTTTAGATATTCATAGAATTGTTCTACTATTCTCTTTTGAAAGAGGTCTATAGAGGAAGATTTAAAAGAGTTTTTTTCTTTATCTTCTAGTTTTTTTTCTTTTTCAAACAAATCCACATAACTTGTACTGACTAGTCCGGCCTCCCATTGGGGGGGGAGGGGGGTAACCAAGACCAAACAGGTGTAAGACCACCAAGTAGTAAGCTAGACGCAGAGGGGACCACTTGCTTTAGCAAACCCAGGGGAGGGGTAGGGGACAGGATATGGGAGGTAGAACGGGAACAGAGGTGGAGGGAGGACTTTTTTGCTGATGGGAGTTCCCCTGATTTTGTGCTAATTTGTACCTAAAATATGATTGCCAACGATATGTAACCCAGTATGTTTAAAATAAAAATTAATTATTAAAATAAAAATTATGTATTAAAAAATAAAAAAATAAAAGAAACCTATGGAGTTTGAAATAGTAATGAGACTGAAAACATAGGACTATTGTAGGACTATTTCACAACTGAGTCACTGAGAATTGCATCAGATAAAAATGTATGTGTTTGACTAAATCAACTATTAATAAGGAATATAGTTTTAACACTTCTTTTTCCTTTTTGCATTCATGTCATACCTGGCAGTATGGCAGTATTATCCCTGGCTCTGTGTGCAAGTAGCGATCCTGTTAATGCTCTGGATACTGTATGCATTGTTGAGGATCTCACCAAGTTTAGGGATGTGTAAAATAAGCTCCTTAATCCCTACACTGTCCCTCGAGCATATAGATTTCTTTTTACAAATATTTTATTTTAATCAATTGGATTACTGAGTTTTTTTGTTTTAAGGTGATTTCTAGTTTTTAATGTTTGAACATTAATCCACCTACAAGTGCAACTCTCCCTCTACCATTGTCCCCAGTTACCCACCCTTAGACAGTTGGCTGATATATATATATATATATATATATATATATATATATATGTATATATGTATATATAATTTATTTAATATTTTTACAACAAAATGTCAATTAATTATTATTAAGACAATGAATTATTGAAAAGCTGAAATAAGATAAAGTTTATATATTTATTTTGTTTGTGTTTGTTGTGGGGCCTCACCCAGCAATAGACAGGATTACTCCTGGCTCTGCACTCAGCAATCATTCCTGGCAGACTTGGAGAACTACACGGGATGCCAAGGATCAGGAATTAACCTAAGTTGATCACTTAAAGTCAAATACTCTACCTGCTGTACTATCATTCTGGCCCTGAAATTTATGAAAATTGTCATATCAACAGGGTTCTTGTGTATTTGTTTGAAGGTTTACCATGCTATTTATTGCTAATTGAGCATTACATTGTTGGTTTTATTTGTTGAGCTTCTGTGGTTTCAAATAATATTTTTTCATCTAATTTAGCATATTCCTATTGGGATTTAAGTTCTAAAACTATGGAGGTGCTGCACAGCTGCAACCAGGATTTTGAAGATTTGTGGAAGTCAAATGGTGTCAGCAGGGGGTCCTGGGCATGGCTAATGAACTTCTGGAAATAATAGGCATGTGATGAGAAGCAGTGTCCCATCTTGGGTCTGACAAGTCCCTGGAGATGTTAGCCACAAAATTATCCTACTTAGAGTTTTAGGCCATTAGGTGTCTCTACAGAGATTAATGGGAAAAGCTGAAACTGAATCACTCACTGAACTATTAGTGAGTGTGGTATGAGTTATTGGATATTTGTGCAGTTTCTAAGGCTTTGGCCACTCCCATGGGCCCTTATGTGACCAGCTGTGAGTTGGGCATATTCATAAGTTTCTGTGGTTTGGTTTGCCTCTCTTTTGAGAGTTAAATGAGTCTATGATCCTAAATGATGGGCAGACATGGCATCGCGAATATAGTTTTTATGAATTTTTTAAATTGTTTTGTTTAAACTGTATATTTTTACTTCACAAACATTATTTTAACTTTTAATTTTTATTAAGACACTTGCATTTACAATATTGTGAAATATACTCTTTATGCTTGCATTGTTACAATATGACATCCATAATCAGAGAACTTAGTTCAATCCAGTAGTGTCCCAAGGGACCCTGTCCACCCAAAACAAGCACGGTTTTATAGACAAAACTTTGAGACCTGATGATTTTGATCTCTTGTTATTCTTTCAGTTTGCTCTATTTTATTCCACATATAGTATAAATAACTTTCTCTCTGTTTATTGTTGATTATGCCATTATATATGCATATAGATGAATAAATCTAATCTCCTGGAATTCCATAAAATTGTATAATAATGATAGGTTTACAAAGTACATCTTTTTGGGGGAGGTTATGCACTCAGAAATCACTCCCATCTTGGGCTAAATTATGGGATGCAGGAGATCAAACCAAGGTCCTCCCAGGATCAGCTGCATGCAAGGCAAATGCCCCATTTCTGCGCTATTTCACTGGCCCTGGTTTGCAAAGTACATTTAATAAATAAATAAAAATAAACGATGCCTTTCTAATTTTAGAGGTATATTATTATATAATCATGTGTGAATACATGTTTAATTTAACATAAATATTAGATCATATAAAGGTAAAATTTAGTAAAAGTGAAGTGAATAAAAAGAGTTAATGAGAAAATTTAAACTGGCCTATAAGTATGTAATACATATTTTTTCTAAGAAATATTGATTTTTAAAAGAAAATATATATTATAGCGACAACTTACGTTTTTGCATATGGAAGCAGAAGAACCAACTGTTTAGTCATTCAAAGTGAATGAAATGTTAGTTTTTTATTATTAAAATGTATAAAAAGCTAGGATTAAGCAGACCTTTTTTCTTTTTTTTAATTGAATCACCTAGAACTACAAAGCTACAAAAATATTCACGAAAGAGTTTCAGGCCCACATCATTCCAACAACAAGCCTTTCATTAGTCACTATTCACTACTCTCCACCATTGTCCATCTTTCCTTCTGCCCTCCACCCTACAACTCTTGGAGGCACTTTACCCTCCACCATTGTCCTAAGCTTCCCTTATGTTCCTTTCCTTGACTTATGTTCTATCTACCCCATTCTAGTGGTAAATTTCCTACTAAAAGGCAGTTTTCCAATTCTTTGATACTACTGCCGTTAGGCATAATCTATTTCCCTCTAAAGACTTTTTGAATCGCACATATGAGAGAGATCATTCTGTTTTCTCTCAACCTGATACTTTCCATATTCATTCATATTGCAGAAAATTTTATTTGTATTCCATATGACTAAGTAGTATTCCATTATTCATACATACCATAGTTTCTTTTATCCAGTCACTGTTCATGGGCATTTGGATAGTTTCCATATTCTGGCTTATGTAGATAGAGGTATGGTGAAAATGGTAACAAAGGTGTTTTTTCTGCATTGTGCTTTTGGGTCCTTTAGTGTATTCCTGAGTGAGATTTCTGGCTCATATGGAAACTCAATTCTACTTCTTTGAATAGATTTTCCTTTACTCAGTAAAGTTCAATAATCTGTTGTTTCATTTTTAAATGTGTCCAGACATGAAATGAGTCATATAAAATAATCACTTTTTTCCAGAAAAAAATAATACTTTTATGCCAAAAGGGATTTGAAATATGATTTAAAAATATCTCTGAATCGGGGCACGGGAGATAGCATGGAGATAAGGCGTTTGCCTTTCATGCAAAAGGTCATCGGTTAATCCCGGTCCCCATGTGGTCCCCCGTGCCTGCCAGGAGCAATTTCTGAGCTTGGAGCCAGGAGTAACCCCTGAGCACTGCAGGGTGTGACCCAAAAACCAAAAAAATATATATATATCTATATATCTATATATCTGAATATTTTCTAGTTTGGAATATATAATGGGTAATGAATGTCCAATATCTTTTTTGGTACATATCCATGAGCATCTATTCTATATCATCAAAATAGCAATTAGTAGCATCTAATGACTTATCTTATCATTAAAGAAAAATGCTTGGCATGATGTCATCAGGTTATGTAAATATCTGACATCATGATTAAAGTCACAGAAATAAATATATGTAAACAAGGACAAGAAAAGAAGGTCCCTAGTATTTAAATAATATATTTAGCAGAGTAATGGTTAAGAAAAAGTTTATGGAAAGATGAAAAGCTCCCAGTTATAAATTTTTTTCAAGGGCATGTGCTTAGTTAAAACCTAGTGGAATAAACTTCCAAGTGTTTTTTTAACTCATTTTTCGTCTATATATTTTTTTTTCAAAAGGAATGCTTTCTTTAGATATATGATGCTCTCATTAAATACTTCTTGGTAAGGGGGAATAATTTTTTTCTTGAGAGACAGGAACCAAGTGAGTTTTGTAGATACCCTCATGAGAGGGACAAATAAATGGTGCCCTGACAAAGTAGCCCTACCCTTTTAATAAAGAGAGTTACAGCTTCCTATATCAAAAAATGCTACTTCACAGAAAAAAATACTGTTTCACATCTCCTCACTTCTGCAAAATTGTGACACACAATTACCTTATCTGCAATTAAATGTGTAAGTCTGCAATGAGCATGATAGCCCCACACATTTTTATGTAACATAGGTACTGTCCCTTAACTATATCATTGCCTTCATAATTTTAATTTGGCCATAAAATAAAATGGAAGCCAAAGCCCAAGTAAGAGGTCAAGCTGTCCAGAAAGGACATTTCCAATACTTGAATAAAATATTCTATTTCTTCTTTAGAAACAGAGCAAAGAATTTAGGATACTCAGGATGGTATGCAGCTGCCCCTTTTTAGTAAATACTACTACTAATATAATAATAATAATAATAAATAATAATAGTAAAATAATCTCTCTCCTTTCCTTATATATGATATATATATATATAGTTTCATTTTTTCTTAGTGAAAGAATAACCTTTTTAAGCATAGATTAAGATCCATTTTTATAACTTCAGTATTTGTAAAACTATATTATATTGAATTTGACATTTGTGCTATTATAAAGTCTTGACTATAATTCATTTTATCAGGCTAAATTTCCAAAATTATCTGCCTCCTAAAACTATAGATACTAAAGCATCTGGAAAGAATTTCCCTTTTCTTTCTATTTTGAAAAACATATTGAAAATTTATTTCTGTTTCAGAGGAACAATCTCAAGTTCCTGGATGTCATTTAAGTTTGTAATTAAAGGCCTGCCTGTCATCTCTGTCTTTACTTGTCTGTCATCTCTTTCCCAGTATGATTTTTCTTACAGGTACCTGCTGTGTCTCTAAGTATCAAAACCTTTGGAGCATTTTGTGTAGAACAAAATTGCAATGATTCTCAATATCAGATCTGATTTTTATTATTAGAAAAACTTTTATTTTTTGAATTTACCTTATTTCTTCCAGAAACTTTTTTAAGTTAAATATATACTATATACATGTACATACAATAGCTCCTGAATGATTATATCATTTAAATTAAAATTTGAGTCTATTTTTAGCTTACCAAAAGTAGAATTGCACCATTATATTTATGCACAACAAATACTTTTTTATAATATGTTAAAATATTATGCCAGAATATGTGTAATTTCGCAAAAGTCCAGAACATATGCTTGGAATACGTAAGACCAGGCTTTGATCTCCAGCATCAATTGTATCCTGAATACAGAGCTAAGAATATTTCTTGAGCAATTTTTCGTTAATGCGAAATAAACAAAAAATAGACTGAAGAAACAGTGGAGAAGTTAAAATGATCACTTTGTATGTCTTGGGTTATACCTTATTTTACCTAAAATAGTTTATCCCTGACTTACTTGTGTCTGTCTGATTACAACTTGGCTTCACACAAAACAAAGATTGTCTTACTTATAAACCTGGGTGGGTTAGCTGCCCCACCCAGGGGTGATCCCTCTACTCAATAAGAACATGGCAGTTTTGGCAGACAGGGAGCTCCATACTAGGTAGAAGACTGCCAGACTACATGTGTTTCACACTCATCCTGGTCTGGATTGTTTCTTGTGTGACCCTGATTCAGGCTCATTCACCTGAGGCTGGAGATATAGCACGTGGGTGATTTTACAGTATGTAGCTGATTTTAGTTTGATTCCACGTACCACATATGGTGCATTGGCAGGGGTTATTCCTGATTCAAGAATATACCCCTTAGAATAGCAAAGTGTACTCCAATAATATTAACAAGTGTTTAAAAGTACATAATTCAAACGAACAGCCAGCCCTCCAAAACATAAGTATTAAGTACTTATTTTGGGCCCACACCCAGAAATACTGCTGACTTTTTCGAGTTCTGTGCTAAGACATCACTCATTGGGGAATCATACTGAATTCTGTAGATAAACTTCAGATGGTCCACATGCAAAACAAGTGCTTTACAGTGTGTCATTTCTCCACTTAACCAAAAGTACCGTGTTAGAAAAATTGTAGAATACAGGGGCCAGAGTGATAGCACAGTGGGTAAATCAGTTGTTTTAAATCCTATATGGTCTCCCTAGACTGCCAGGAGTAATATTTAAACACAAAGCCAGAGTAACCTGAGTGCAGTGTACACTATATACAGAATGCTCACTGTAATTAACAATGCAATACTGTATTAATTAAAGTTGGTGAGATAGTTTATCTTAAAATGTATTATTAGGTGTGAGGAAGGGATTTTTGTATTGTATTTTTGATTCTAGGGTATATCCCTAGTAGTAGTATAGCTGGATTGTATGGGAGCTCAATTTCCAATTTTTGGAGGAATCTCCATATTGCTTTCCATAAAGGTTGGACTAGATGGTATTCCAACCAGCAGTGGATATGAGTTCCTTTCTCTCCACATCCCTGTCAGCACTGCTTGTTCTCATTCTTTGTGATGTGCGCCAAACTGTGTGAGATGGTATCTCATACTTGTTTTTATTTGCATCTCACTGATGATTAGTGATGTGGAGCATTTTTTTCATATGCCTTTTAGCCATTTGTATTTCTTTTTTGTCAACGTGTCTGTACATTTCTTTTCCCCATTTCTTGATGGGATTAGATCTTGTATCCTACACACTGTTTCCTTTAAGGTGCAGAAGCTTTTCAGCTTACTATATTCTCATCTATTTACAATAGCCAGACTATGGAAACAACCAAGAAGCCCTTAACAGATGAATGGCTAAAGAACGGTGGTATATATACACAATGGAATATTATGCAGCCGTCAGGAGAGATGAATTCATGATATTTTCCTATACATGGATGTACATGGAATCTATTATGCTGAGTGAAATAAGTCAGAGGAAGAGTGATGGAAGTAGAATAGTCTCACTCATCTATGGGTCTTAAGAAAAATAAAAGACATTCTTGCTATAATTTTCAGAGAAAAAAAGAAAGGAGGACTGGAAGTTCCAACTCTCTACATGAAGCTCACCATAAAATGTGATGAGTACAGTTAGAGAAATAACTACATTGAGAACTATCATAGCAATGTGAATGAATGAGGGAAGTAGAAAGACTTTCTAGTGTATATATGGGAGTAGTTTGGGGAGGAGGGAGATTTTAGACATTGTGATGGGAATGTTGCCCTGGTGGAGGGGTGTGTTCTTTATATGACTGGAACCCAACTACAATTATTTTTGTCATCAAGGTCTTTAAATAAAGATATTAATTAATAAATGTACCTGTCAAAGCAGCAGTATCAGTGTTTTAGAGAACCTGGGCACATTGATGTAGGGAACTTGATATGGATGGTGGTATTAGTATTGAGATATTTTATGCGTGAAACTCAACTATGAACAACTTTGTACATCATGATGTATTATTAAGTTAAAAATAAATAGTTGAGTACAAAAAAGGAAGAAAAAAGAGAAATGAATATGTATTCTAATGATTTCACCCTGAAATTGTCATTGGCTTCTTTGTACTTGTAAGTTCATGAGTATATGTGATCATCAACTGCTATAACTTACTGTGGGGCAATAAATTGCAGGTAAATTGTGAAACTGGCATTAAAACAATTAAGCAGGGGCCTGGTGGTGGCGCTGGAGGTAAGGTGCCTGACTTGCCTGCCCTTGCCTAGGACGGACCATGGTTCGATCCCCTGGTTTCCCACATGGTCCCCCAAGCCAGGAGCGACTTCTGAGTGCATAGCCAGGAGTAACCCCTGAGCATCACTGGGTGTGACCCAAAAAACAAAATAAAAAAAATCAAGCACATTGATCTGTAATAAAAGCTAAAAGCCTTCATTTTTAAGCATAAAAATGTATTATTAGAAAAAATATAATTGTAATAAGCATGTGGACAGAGGTTAGCTAATTTTATTTTGATGATCATTTCAAACTCTATATAAATATTTAGATATTATATTGTACATATATAGCTAATATATTATTACATGTCAATTATAGCCTAATTTTAAAATAATTATGGAAAATAGAATAGGTAAATTAAGAGGAATGGGAATAAAGAAAAGGCTGAAAAAATTAATAACTCACAAATAGTAACTCAAATAGTAACTAACTCAAACATTCTAATTTATATTTTTATTATTTCTAATAACTTTACATGCTTTTTATATTATATATTTTATTCAAGATCTAATTGCATCTAGATTCATTAAGGATATGAGCAATATAAACACAAAAATTTTATAAATTATTGATGAATAGATATTCTTTCAATTACAGTTGTATTTAATGTATTATTTTTAAATTATGTTGTGTGTAAGTTAAATAACATAGCAAATCTTATAGCTATGCCTATAATTTATCTCAATTTACAACTCTAATCTCAAAGTTGTCATTAATTCAGTTATTTTAAGTTATACTATATTTATGCTATAATGCAGAGTTTTCTATACTAAATTTAGAATAGCTAAATTTAGACTAAATTAAGAGCAAAAAACCCCATAAAATAAGCACTTTTAAAAAATTTTAAAACTTAGGGAGCTGGAGTGATGGTGCAAGCAGAAGGGAATTTGCCTATAAGGTGCTAACCTAATCAAAGCGCACTTCGATCCCCTGGTGTCCCATATGGTCACCCAAGCCAAGAGCGATTTCTGAGCACATACACCTGAGTGTAACTGAGTGTGACCCAAAAAACAAAAACAAATATTTAAAAGATAGCATTTTGGGGGCCAGAACAGTGGTGCAAGAGGTAGGGTGGCTGCCTTAGGGCATCTACCTAGCACATGATAACCTAGGACTGAACTGCGGATTGATCCCCAGAAGTCCCTTTTGGAACCCCAAGCCAAGAGCGATTTCTGAGTGTATACTCAGGAGAAGTCCCTGAGCATCACCGGGTGTGACCCAAAAACTGAAAAAAAAAAAAAAACATTCTCTAGTTGTTAAATTATCCTCTTTCATTGATAATTTTATAGTATGAAACACAGTTCAATTTCTTATGAAGGAAAAAAATAGCTCTTTTTATATTTTGAAAAAAGCTCACACTTTTCCAACTTAAGGGCTAATATATCTTTTAAAAATGTGATAATATTTCAGGCTAAGTTTTACATATCATAATATCATATTTGATATTCAAAAATTATTATAAAACTTCACTGTTGAAAATTAAAACTGCATTTTTCAACTAATACTTTTTCATTTTTAGATTACATAGCATACCAATAGGATGTATGCATATTCTCTCATTCATCTAGCTAACAAATTGAAGTCAATTTTATAATTGGCTTTGAAGCTCATAAATGTAAATTTTCCAAATTAACATACTCAACATTAGTATTTTATCAGATTTATAAATTGAAATTTGTCTTCATGTATTAGAAGCTTAGATATAATTATTATAAAATGTTATATATATATTCTAAAATATTGATACTTAGAAGGCTCACTTTTATAACTGTACTTTTTAAGAACTTTAGGTAAATAAGGATCTAAATTTTTTAATATTGTCATATATTAAATCAGTAAAATACTTGGCACAGTCTGCCCCATGTTGTTCTTATAAGATTTTAGGTGTCAGTGCTTTTTTGGTTTGTTTGTTTGTTTATATCAAAGTCTGATAATCTTTCAACTTTGTTAAGCTTCTTTATTAAAGATCATCAAGATTTATTATTCTTAAATCTTACCAATGGTAGATAAATGGCTTATGAGTCCCCTTCCTTTCTTTGCTTTTCTAATTAATCTAAATGCTGAGAGGGCAGTAACTAGGGGAGCTTTATAAAAAATAGTCTAACAAACTAGCTCTTACAAATATGTTTTTTATCCATGTCAACTGTGATAATGCCATCTTTGCTAATCCCTATCCCCTTTTACAGTACTGCTTTAAGTTGTCTTTCACTTTGATTTATCAGACAGCTGACCCTGGCCTAACCCTGTCAGATTTAGTTCAGAAAAACTCTCACAAAAGATAGGTCTCTGATTTGACAAATTGATTGGCTTCAAGGAACAGTTTAACTGAAAAAAGATCTCCCTAACAAGTGATAAAGCTCTTTTATTCCAAGATTACAGCTTTGGGTTTGTGGGAAGAATGTTTAAATGTCCATCAGAAGAACAAAATAATCCAAGTTATCAGGAAAGCGGAATATAATGAGAAGTAATTAAAGGCCATAGCATTCTGTTTAAAAAATCCTGAGAATATTAACAACTATATCTTATTGAATAATATTTAAGTGGAGGTTAATTAGAAATGCTTATCCTAATTAGAAAACTATTTTAAAATTTTCTTAGTGTTTTCAGGATGAATTTAACTGGATCATAATGAGTAAATATAGGGATAATAAATTTAGATCTAAGCAGTGCTATTAATTTAATTAAGAAACAGGTTATACAGTATTTTTCTTTAATAAATCTGTTGCATAGCTTCCATCTGTGATACTTTAATTGTCATAGATTTATACTTAGTAAACTATTAAATTTATACTCAAAGCAAGGAATTTATCTTTCTGTTTATAAATTAGGATCATTATATTAATTATACTTTATGAATTTTTCTTGATGGCTGAATAATAATAACAAAAAAGATTATATATAGATAAAAAGATAAATTTAATTATACATAATGCTGGAACTCTGTGAGACACGAAAATGCCATGTAAAGTAGTCAAATGTTGGATAGTCATTCTGAGAAAGATGAATGAAAAAGAATCCTGGTGATTATAGGAGAAAGGAGAAATGTTCACATGAAATCAAGGTGACTCAAAAGATAAATATTTAATGTTATGAATACACTGTTTTCATGAATAGAAGGTTGTTTCCCATTATAACTCAAATTAATAAATACCTTCAATTATCATAAGGTAATGATATAATTTCCTTATGAACCCTATAACATTTTATTTGATTTTAGCTCAAAATATATTTTTTCCTAGATTAAGCCAAAATCTAGAATTATTATTTATAATTCTTTAGTTTAAATGATGGAAAGAGCTGGAAAACTGACTCAACATGTATGACCTCTATTTTCCCTGGGCCTTGAGTGAAGTTATGGGACCAGGAGTAAGGAAAAACCAACCTAATAGAATTAGCAATGATAGTGACATTTTGCCCCTGAACTATGAACTGAGAATGCCAAGAAAGGGCTTGTTGGGGTGATGAGAGTTTGAGGAAGCAAACTGGAGGTATTGAAATGACATTAGTTGAGGGTCTTAGATACATTGGTGGTATAGAGGTAACAGTAAGGAGACTGTACAACAAAACCATAAGAATCAATACAACTGAGAGCATTGTGATGTAAAATGTAAGGAATATTTTTTTTATGTTGTGCTTGGGAATGGATCCTGGCAGTGCTTAGGGTTTCATGTATAATTCCAAACATCAAATTGTGATCAGCTATATGAAAGTGACTTAACCTCAGTACTATCTCTCCTGCTCATATTATAAAGCTTATTAAGTTTCAATTGCTTAGTCAAAGTATTTTCTTTCTTTCTTCTTTCTTCCTTTCTTTACTCCCATCCTTCCTTCCTTCCTAACTTTCTTTCATTTTTCTTCCTTCCTACCTTTCTTTCTTCCTTTTTTCTCCCTTCCTTGATTCCTTTCTTTCTACTTTTCTTTCTTTCTTCCTTTTTTCTCCCTTCCTTGATTCCTTTCTTTCTACTTTTCTTTCTTTCTTTCTTTCTTTCTTTCTTTCTTTCTTTCTTTCTTTCTTTCTTTCTTTCTTTCTTTCTTTCTTTCTTTCTTTCTTTCTTTCTTTCTTTCTTTCTTTCTTTCTTTCTTTCTTCTTTCTTCCTTCCTTCCTTCCTTTCTTTTCTTTGATATAGTAGCTTATACATCTATGTCCAATTCTTACTCTTGCTCTGTGCTTAGGTCTCTTTCCTGACATGGTTCTTAGAGAGCCCATATGTGCTGTGAGGGATCAAACTCTAGTGTAAAACAAGTGCTTTACCTGCTATAATATCATTTGGGCCTGCCACAATATATTTTTAGTTTAATGTAATAGTTTATATTGATTTGACAAATAAGTCAGATAAGAAACTAGGCAAAATTTAATTAGCAAAATTTAATTAGCAAAATTTAATTATTTAAGTGAAACTAATATTTTTGATAACACAAACTTAAATATAAAAGGGTTTTATTAAGTTTAGTGTTTTGGAGTAATACATATTAGTGACAATAAATGAAGCTATAATTTAAGATAATATGTTTGTTTGTTTGTTTTTGATCCATCCCCAGTAATACTCTGGGGTTACTCCTGACTATGCACTCCATAATCTCTACTGGCATGGGGGACCACAGCGGACAAAAACAATCCTCTAGGTATAGAAGTGTGCAATACTCTTACTGAAGGTTATCATGCATATCACTTTACTTCCTTTCAGTTTTTTGTACTTGTCCAAGGTGATCATTTCAAACTATTATTGTCATAGTGGTTGTTTGTCTTCTATGCATTTTCTTAAAAACAATTCTATTGTCTTTGGGTATTACTCTCTTGTTATAGTAAACACATATTTTTTGTTAACCAATGATACTTCAATAAAAATAAGCCTCTTTTTTAGTAATGAAGTTGGCATTTAATGGACTATATTTTTATGTTCCCTTTTAGTTTTGTAATATGTGAACTCATTCCATCATGCTAGTTAGATCAGCATGTTTTTCATGCTAGTTAGGTTATTTTTAGCATGGCATGAAAAAAGAATTTTCACTTTAATTCTAGTCATTTGCTTCACATAATGTCAAAGTACATATTACAGTGCTAGCAAAGTTTTGTCAAGTATACTTTATTATTCAAGGATGCAATGAAAAAGTACCTAATTCCGTTATATTTGTGAAGTGAAATCACTGAAACTAATAAATCTAAAAGCCATAACTCCTGAACATTTTTAAAGAACATTGCATTCAATAAATATGTACAAGTTTAATTATAATTTTGTGCTGTTACAATTGGGATAATGGCCATTGAAAAATCACTTTTCTGGTAGTTTTTTAATAATCTTTCAAATACAAATAAGAATATATCCTGTTCTATAATGACTAAGATACTAAATCTTTCTAATTCTGCTGTTCAATGTACACATTTTTTTCTTCACCTGAAAAATATCAGTCTTGAGCTATTTAATCTCGCTGGTTTCACATTTCACTGGAGGGGAAAACACAAATAGCTGTACTATCCAGAGTTTTGCCCATGAAATGTTTCCTAACAAGCACTTCCATGTCAAATATAAGTGGATTGGCTTTAGAAGATTAGTCAAACTGCTTTACTATTTACCTGTGAAAATTGAGGTCTTGGGTTCACATAACTAATTGAATTTCCTTACAAGGTATTTCACTGAAATGCAAAATTATAATTAAATGGCCCTTTGCATGAATACGAGAGATTTCTTGATATAGAATATGTTTCCTATACCTCAAATGACATTGTCTTTTAAATGTATATATGTAAAATATTTTAGTAAAAATAGGCAAAACTCACAATCATTCTACTATATTTTATTGATAAGAATCTCTTTTTTCATCTTGTTCAGTTTATTATTAAAACCATAAGAAGGAGATTTATTTTTATTTAAGTAGAAAGATTAGAATTAGATTTTTTGATATTTAAAATAATTTAAAGCTACATCTGATAGCTGATATTTTTTTGATTTTAGACCACATTCTGAGTAGTTGATTTTATTTGTTTCTGATGCTTAGGTTCTGCACAAAACTTGCACCGAGGGGTACATAGTACAGTGTTCATTTGATTGAGCTGGGGATTGACCAAGGACCCCAGCATGCAAAACATGTGCTCCAAAATTCTGTGTTGTCTATCAACTTGGCCCATAACAGATGACTTTTATTTTTTAATAATATCTATTTAAGCACCATGATTATAAACATTTTTGCAGTTGGGTTTCTGTCATAAAAAGAACACACACCCCTTAAACAGTGTAACCTTACAACCACCAATCCACCTCTCCCTCCTACTTCATCCCCTGCCTATATTCAAGACAGGCATATTACTTCTCTCACTTGTTATCTTTGTCCTGTTAATTGTTAGTCTGATTATTCCTTTAACTGCACTCATCATTCTTTGTGGTAATCTTCATGCATGGTCCAGTCTTTGCAGCCCTCATCTTATTGTCTCTGGGTATTATTATCACAATAATGTTTTTTATTTTTCTTAAATCCCATAGATAAGTAAGACTAGCCTGTGTCAATCTCTCTCCCTCTGACTTATTTCACTCAGCATAATAGTTTCCATTTCCATTCAGGTATCAGGAAATGTCATGACTTCATCTCTCCCGTCAGCTACATAATATTTCATTGTGCATACATACCACATTTTCTTTAGCCATCTGTTGAAAGGCATCTTGGTTGTTTCTAGAGTCTGGCAACTGTAAATATATCTGCAATAAATATAGGTTGAGGAAGGGATTTTATATTGCATATTTGTATTCCTAGGGTATATCCCTAGGAGTGGTACAGCTGGATCATATGGGAGTGTAATTTCCAGATTATTGAGGAATCTCCATATTATTTTCCATAGAGGTTTGACTAGATGGCATTTCCACCAGCAATGAATGAATAAGCAATGAATTAGGGTTCCTTTCTCCCCACCCCCACCAGCACTGTTTGTTCTTATTCTTTGTGGTGTGTGCCGGTCTCTGTGGTGTGAGATGGCAACTCAGAGTTGTTTTGATTTACATCTCCCTGACGATTAGTGATGTGAAGCATGTTTTCATGTGCCTTTTGGTCATTTGTATTTCTTCTTTGAGGAAGTGTTCCTTTGCTCTTCCCATTTTTTGATGGGGTTAGATGTTCTTCTCTT
>PVKC010024285.1:0-16941 GCA_004027635.1 Crocidura indochinensis | reverse complement strand
GGTTAATGCAGAACTGGATGCAAGTTCTAAATGGATGAATATCCCTTTAGGCCTCTATGAAGGCAGAGCTTGTCAGAAAGAAGATAAGAAGCTGTTGACAGGACTTTAGAAAATTTGACCTGATGGTTTGCCTTAGATTTGCAAGTTTCCATGTTCAGCCCGAGGGAGAAGAGTTTTAAGTTTAGTTTCACTGGAAAGAAACCAGTAAGTAGCCTCTAAAACATGTGCTTTCTGGGCAAGAATAATCTGTCAGCTTGAGTTATAGTTGAAAAATAAAATTGTATATATTTAGCCCCCCCAAAAAAGAGTAAAAGAGCAATATACCATTTCCTTTATGGAATTCAAATAATACAGAATGCTACCAAATATGTGGGGAATTACCATGCACCAGGCTCTGAACGAAAACCTCACATGTGGTTGTAACAAAAATCCTTAGTTGCAGGCAATAGAATTCACATTACATATCTATTATCATCTGTTTGCAAAGGAGCTTTCTTAGTTTATTGGTTTGGGGGCACATCTGGCAGTACTCAGGACGTACTGCTGGCTCTGTGCTCAGGAAAACTATTGGTGGGGCTCAGGACCATATAGGAAACGTGGGATCACACCCAGGTCAGATATGTCCTTTATACTATCTCTCTGGCCCCGTTTGCAAAAGACCTTAATGACCCTCTTCCTGGACCAGAAATTTGACCTTGAATGCTCTTCAGACCCGAAACAGTACTAAACCAGACTCCCGGGCCCATAGAACCCTAAAAACAATCCCAATTCACTGCAAGACTGTTATAGCAAAGCGCCCTCTGCTGTCCACGCCTGTTACGCACACACCCTGGTATTGGGGCCTGAACAGAAGGATCCCTCTCTGTTTTCCCAGAGGACCCAACTCCTCTCTCTACCTTTGTGCTTTGCAACAAGGTCTGGCCCCGTTTCTTTGGGTTTTGCTGGCCTGACTCACCTCCACATCTGAATCTCCTGATACATTCTCACTAGCTGCAAAGGTGTTTAGGAAATGGTATTTCAGCTTGCTAGCATCTACAGACTTCAAAGAAGCGAGATCTAATCCAGAAGTGCACTAAAATGCCTGTTGTTTTATTTTACAATAAAGACACCGAGGTGCAGGGGAATTGCAGTTAAAGAAATTTTTTGAACCGTAATGATCAGAATAAAGTCTATTTCTGCTTGGGGAGTTTGGGAGCGTTTTCCTATTTACCCTTAGCTTTTCTTCTTTTTAAAAGTACAGAATGTTTAAGAAATATTTCTCCATCCGGAAATTTAATCCCCCAATACAAAAAGAGGCCACAGGGCAGAGATTTTTCTCTTCCTCAGGACTCAGTAGCCTTTGTCCTGCATTTGCTTTCCAAACCCGCGTGTGCTCTCTGGATGGAAGATGTGTATTACGATTTTGCTGCTCTCCTGAGACCCTTCACCCCATTTTTATTTGCCGTGTGAGTTCTTTCAGCTTCCCTTCCATTTCTGTGATGTTTCTCTTTGTGTCTGTAACTGCAACTCCCTCGCTTTCTAACAACAAGAAGATTATGATTTCAGGTGGAAGTCCTTAGGAAATTGCTTCACAATTCACCTACAAAATTGTTCCAATTTGATACGACATGATGCTTCCTCTTGGGCGAACTTGACACTGTGGGGGCAATGCCTGGTGCAAACAATCACACAAGTGGCGGCCTGTTTCTCTCAGGGGCCAACAAGACTTTGTTTGGTGCAGCCCACCTGTGGTAGCGGCAACTGTTCTGGGGCCACTGTGAACAGGCTGGGCTTTGGCAACACCCTGGGAAAGTCTCTGGTCTTCTGCCTAGTCCTCATCCTTCTTGCGGGAGCCAAGGAGGCAAGAGCTAGTTTTAAGGGTTGATATTAAGGATCATTGTTCACAGCAACTTGTCAAACCAAGCAAAACTCAAATGAAAAGACTCAAAAGAATAGGGCTCCATGTTCCAAATCCATTTTATAAGCTGCATGGGGCACATGCTATGCTCACCCTCGAACAACTTTAGTGTAATTACTTATTCATAAATAAATTATTTTATTTATTACTTATAAAAAACAAGAATAGGAGGAAAACAACAAAAACTATTCTTATTTCAGCTCTAATACAGAAAGGTGATTAGCCTAAGGGGACTTAGTGATGGGAGTCAAAGGCCCCATCCCCAGTTGCCTATGGAATCCTGCTTTGATTTGTGTAAATAACCCACATGGCTTCCTCTCTAGGAAAATAAGTCCTTAGAAGCCCCAATGGGCAAAAATATGATCCCATCCCAGTGATTAATCCAGCCCCCTGGGCAAAGCCGTGATCCCATACCCAGTGATTGGTCAACATTTGGACAGGAAATCCAGTTCTGGCCAATGAGAATGGGGAACTGCCCATAGGAACTCTGAGAAATATTTTCTGCCTTTATTAAGCACAATGGCCTAGAGAAATATTTGTTCCCTGCTCCTTCTGCCCCATCTTACGATATAGGTTGCAACATAATGAACTGACTGCCAGCTTGTGACTATAGGTTAGGCCAAAAGAAGGACAAGGTTCTACATAATTTTCAACTTCTTCTGTGAGTAGATCATTTAAAAAAATCTTTCCTGGGGTCTGAGAGATAGTTCAATGAATTGAGTACATTTGAGATGCCTGGGTTCAATCCTTAGCATTACACAGTATAGCCAGGAATGAACCCAAAGCACAGAATCAAAGCACCAGCAGGTGTGGCCCTAAAACCAAAACCAAAGCCCAACCTTGTGTGAAAATGGCCAACCAATAATATTTTCAGCTTTCCAACCCAACTGCTTTCCTTTGCCATCACCATGGCCAATATATAATCAAATAAGCATAGCAAAACTTGATTGGTATAATATGAATTTAAGTTTCATATGATTTTCACATGTCATAGGCTATTCGATTTTTTTTCAGTTACTTATACTATTAAATAGCGAGCAACTTATAAGCAACATTGGGGGAAATGATTACAAATTGGCTTTTTTTCCCTTGTTTAGGACACTATAGATGTTTTTCAGTTTTAGTTTTTGTTTGGGGGTCATACTCAAGAAGTGATCAGGAGTAGTTTTAACTTGATTTGCTTAAGGGTTGTTCCTGGCAAGAATTGGGGACCACACAGGGTGTCAAAAACAGGGCTTGTGCTGGCAAAGCATATGCCCTAGCCTGCTGAGTCTTCCCCACAGACTGTCAGTAAGTGGGTTTTAAGTTATGAAGATGAGAGTGTCTTCTCAGAGATTCTTTTATCTAATGTTCCAGTTCACAAGTGGCAAAACTAAGGTCCAGGGAAGTAAAACAAAGTGGGTATTTAAGGGCTACTGTTTCCATACATAGAGCACAGCTTCCTGTTCATTAATACTCTCACTTATGATTCTTTCCTCTAGTGAGATTTTTCCCCATTCATTATATAAAAGTATTTCATTCACACAAAACATATTGAAGACTAAGAGGGCACTAACTTTCATTAAAGACCTACCACTTGTCAGGTACTTTGCATGATTTACTCCTATACCACTTGCAAAAGCTCTCTTGCAGCCACTATATAGAGGGCTCCAGAAAGCTGCCTGGGTCACCCAGAGTATGTGAGGCACAACTCCCCTCCCCGCCCACACACAAACTCTTCCTACACCACCACCTCCTCCCTAGCTCCAGGTCTCCAAGTGGAATGATGTGAAGATGACATGGCTCCTTTTCTTTGGTACGCATAGATATTCTTTGAATATGCACAGAGAAACTCTGCTAGGCTGGGAAGAGGCTCAAAGGAACAGAGCATAAGATTTGTATGTGGGAACCTGGGTTTGATACCCTCTATCATAGGATCCCAGAGTACTATTGTGTATGCCTGTCCAAGACATTATAAAGCCTAAACTTCACACAGACACAATTGTTCCTTTCCTTACTAAATTTTATTCTGCTAAAATAAACCACTACTACTGGTTCTGGATAGAACTAAAATCAGGAACAAATCAGGTAAATGAGATGCCCTTCACTACTGTGATCACTAGAGGGCATCAAGAGGCCATGCCTCTAAATTGTTCCATACTTTTTTTTTCCAGGTTCCAGTGACTTTACCAGTTTATGGAAATAATTTGTTTTCGGTACATTTGTCTTATAAAATGTCAATTTTATAATATTCTCCTTTTTTCTTGATGAAAATGTATCTCTCAAAAATCAGTTTGTAGGACTAGAGAGATAAAGTAGTGAGTCAGGTACTAACCTTTCCACAAAGCCAACCCAGGTTCCATCCCCAGCAACCCAAATGGCCCCCAAGTCCCACCAAGACTGGTTCCTGAGCACAGAGCCAGGACCAGTCCTGAGCACCTCCAGGTATGGCCCCAAAACAAACAAACAAAAAATCAGATTGCTTCAGCAGTTTCAGACATGGAAAATCACAAGAATTACTTGTGGGTCTGGAGTGATTAGCATAGCAGCCTTGTATGCAACCAATCTGGGTTTGATCTCTGGCATTCCATATGGTCCCTCAGTGCCTGCCAGGAGTAACCCCCGGGCATGACCAGGTGGGGCAAAAACAACAACAACAAGCAATCTGTGCTATTTTGGAGTGCCAGGGATTGAACCCAGGCTGGTGTAATGCAAGGCAAGCACCCTACCTGCTGTACTATCACTCTGGCCCCAAGATGGGGAATATTTAAGTCAATAGCTATCACTTGAATGTTTGTTAGGTCACAAGGTACCATGGGAAATGCCTTGACGGGGAGAAAGTGATCATTGCTGTGTGGAGTCAGCAATCTAGTGGATCTAGTTAGATCAGGGAAGTGATCAGATCAATTCAATGATAAGCTTCTATCAAAGACTTGTAGAATGTAGAAGAATCAGTGCACTTACACATTCCCAGCTGGTGACATTCTAACTAATGCTCTGTGGAAAACCTTTCATAGTACCAGAGTAAGTTCAATATAGAATTATCATGTGAGCCAACAATATCCAAAATGATCAGAGATTCTCTAATAAATGTACAAATTTCCCAACACTATTCATAGCAGTCAAAACATGACAACAATGCAAATATCCATCAACTGGTGAATGAATGAAAAATACATTGGCAATCGATGAATGCAAAATTATGCTGCATAAAATACACAAAGTGCTGATCCAGACATACATTGTGGGTCTAAGTCTTACAGGAAAGAACCAGAGCCAAAATTTTACTTACTTCCTGATTTCATATATAAGAACTTTCTTATGGGCAGAAAACATGCTAGTGCATATTGATGAGAGGTGGGGAAAGAGTGAAGAGCAGTTCAAATCATGACAAGTAGGGAGTGACTTCTAGTGTTTTCTTTCTGGGAAAGAAAATTCTGGAACTAGGGATTTTTGATGGTCACACAACATTATGAATGGACTTAATGCCAATAAACTATATTTATTATTTGGTTTGATTTTGGTTTCTGGAACAGATCTGGCAATGGCCAGGGATTACTCCTGGCTCTGTACTCAGGGATCACTCTTGGCAGTGCTCAGGAACCAAATGGGATGCCAGGAATTCAACCCAGATCAGCCACATGCAAGGCAAACACCCAACTTGATGTGCTTGCTCTTTCTGGTCCCAGAACTACATATTTTAAAAGATTATAATGACAACTGTTGTGATGCTTATTTGACTGCTAAAGAAAACTTTCCTATGACTGAACAAAGTACTTAAATAATTTTCCTTATATGTATTCATGTTCACATAACTGGCGCTTGTCTCTTAGAAGAATGCTTGACTAGAAACACAAGTGTACCAGTTTTAGAACTACGTCCAAGTTAAATAAATCCACCGACTCTAATGTCAACTTGCTGAGATTAATACTGAATTCCAGAGATACTGCATGCTTCAGTCTCCATACACAAAATCCTCCTCCCAGTTACGTGTGCAGTCACCTGCAGCCCCCCTGACAGTTCCAGAGAGAAAGGGTGGGAAAAAGGATATTGGCTCTGAGGTCCTGCACTTGATCACTTTGACGCACCCGTGAATACATGTATGTTAGTTCTCCCCCCTTTTAAATTATTTTCTTTAAAAACTGAGGTTACTCATATAGGCATGGAGACAACAAAATTCAGGGTCTTCAGGCAGGTACAGTGGGCAGGGCACATGCCTTGCAAGAAGTCAACCCAGGTTCATTCCTGGCACCACATAGAGTCCTCAAACCCAACCAGGAGTAATCCCTGAGCACAGATGGGTGTGGTTCCTCCCAAGGGGGGAAAAAAAAAAGAATTCAGGATTTCAAAGGGATATCTTTTCCCTCAGACTCACTGACCTTTTTCACAGAAGCTGAGACATAGAAGCAACTTAAGACTCCACAGATGGAAGAACTGAAAGGGGAAATGTGACATCACAGGGACCCAGGGAGAGCTCAGTAGCTGGTGTCTATCTAGCAGGACTGAACTGAGGCCACAGGTTTGATTTCTGGCACCTTCCCATATGCTGAGTGTGATCCTGACACCACTGTGATTCCCGATTTTGATGCACAGAACCAACTGTGTTCAGGAAGCTCAACTGAAGTGTGTGACCTCCCAATCATCACAAGAATAACCGGAAAGGACATGGTGAGGGCTGGAGAAAATGTGGTACATTAATTCCCTGGGATGTTACCCTTTCTTTAATAGAGGAAGGAAGTTCTACCGGAACAACACTGAACCAAGACGGATTTGTCCAAACAGATGGGACTCTGCCAGCTTATGCCTTTGGACTTGAAAGAACATCATCTGGTCTTGGGTTTCCATAACTACAGAAGTCAATTCCTTAAAGAAAAACTCTCAGGGTCAGTGATGTGGCTCAGGAATAGTTGCATATACCTTGCAGGTGAGATGTGAGAGGTTCAACCATGGCACTACACTCACACAATACAGATACTCTTGGAAGGAGTCCAGGAAGGGGTTTATAGTTCAGTCCTTGTGTCCTTTGAGACTGACTCTGTGGATGCAATGGCAGGCACATTGGGAAGAAGATGTCCTGAGTGAGGCAATGGGACATTTTTTTGGTACAGGAACAGCCTGGCAATTGTTTAGACTACGTGGGCTGTGGGACTCTGTCGTACTGTGCTGAGAGAATGTGCTATTATGGTGCAGACACAAATGAGAATGTCTGTATTCCCTGAAAATGTTCTGTGAACATGAACACTTGAATCACTGTTGATGGAAATAGTAGCCACAGACTGGGAGAAATTATTTGCAAAATGTGTCGAATGGAAGGAACTGGTATCCAACTCTATGAAGGAGTCTTCCAGCAGAAGGACTGGTGATAGAGTCTAGTAGTAAAGGCACTTGCCTTGCATCCTGATGACTCTGGTTTAATCCTAGGCATACATACACACATAAATACATCCCGTATGTATGTATACATACATACATACATACATACATATATACATACAGAAACATTTCTTGTATGTGTATTTCTTTTTTTTTTGTTTTGTTTTTCTGGACCACACCCGTTTGATGCTCAGGGGTTACTCCTGGCTAAGCGCTCCTGGCTTGGGGGACCATATGGGACGTTGGGGGATCGAATCGCAGTCCTTCCTTGGCTAGCACTTGTAAGGTAGACACCTTACCTCTAGCGCCACCTCTCCGGCCCTGTATGTGTGTTTCTTGCACACACACACCCTACCCCTTATGTTTTTCTGGAGAACTATTATTAATACAAATGCAATGAAGCTAAGGCATAAAAATGTGTGAACAAAAACCAAATGCTTATTAGAAAATATACAATCTTCAATATAGCTACCAAAAATCATAATAAACCAAATGTGCGAAGTTTAGTTAAACCCAATGAGAACAGGAAGGAAATAATAAAGACTAAACCAGAAGTCAATGCAATAGAAAGAATCAATCAGTGCCTGACTTATTTCTTCCAAATAATTAATAAAAATGCATCCAGGAAAAAGTGTGAAAAAACATAAAAAACAAATGACTAACGTGAGGATGGCATTATTGTGGCCTTTAAGGCCTTGAAAATACACAAAGGCATTAGAAACCATTTTATTTGAATCCATTTTTTAAATTTCAGTGAACTAGACATGGTATTTTCAAAGAAAATAAGCTAGTTAAATGACCAAAGGAACAAATAAAAATTTTGAGTTTATCTTGTGTCTGCTAAGTAAATTGAATCTGTTTATAAAAAATCCTCCCAGAAAGAAAATCCAGACCCAGATGGACTCCTGGAGGAGTCTCTTGATTGTTTACAGAAGGACTCAACAAATCTTGGAAAATGTTCCAAAGAGTGAAAAATAAAGGGGCACTTTTACAATTCATTGTATGAGACCAACAAAAAATGATACAAAAACTTGAAAAGAACATTATAGCAAGGAAAAGAATT
This sequence comes from Crocidura indochinensis, assembly GCA_004027635.1. NCBI lineage: Eukaryota > Metazoa > Chordata > Mammalia > Eulipotyphla > Soricidae > Crocidura > Crocidura indochinensis. The sequence goes on along the minus strand of PVKC010024285.1, from coordinate 8,629 downwards.
TTTTCATAAATGTGCAAACAAAATTCCTCACTTAGTATAAAAAACAGAAATGCAGAAAAAGAGTAATACATTGGGTATGTTTAAAAAATGGAATGAAAATACATAGGCTATGTTTAATCTGGGATTGTAAGATAAGTTTAATATTAAAAAAATAATCATGGGTCAGAGAGATAGCATGGAGGTGTAAGTGTTTGCCTTGCATGCAGAAGGATGGTGGTTCAAATCCCAGCATCCCATATGGTCTCCCACGCCTGCCAGGAGCGATTTCTGAGTGTAGAACCAGGAGTAAACCCTGAGCACTGCCAGGTGTGACCCAAAAACCAAAAACCAAAACAAAACAAAAAACCCAAAACCACAACAAAAAAATTAATCATGAAATAGAATTTAAATAAATACTTTTAAAATAACAAAAGTGGGGATGAATGTAGAAAAATTAAACAATGCAAATGAAAACATCCCATATACCAAAGTAGCTTAGAACATAGCTGGTTTATAGATACATTTGAAATAATTAGGGCTAGAGAGATAGTGAAGAAGACAAAGCGCTTGCCTTACAGGTGGCTGACCCAAGTTCAAATCTTTGGCATCTCATAGCATCCCTTGAAACCACGAGGGGGAAACTCATGAGCACATATCCAGAAATAAATACTGAATACCTCCATGAGTAACCCCAAAATTTAAAGTAGGAAACAAATGAAACGATTAGATGTTGGTTTGGGGAGTTTTTTTGTTTGTTTGTTTTTGGTAAGTAGCTAGGAGATAGTACAATGCATATGTGCCTGATCTGGGTTCAAGCCCTTGCAGCAAACTACCAAATACAGCCCTAGAGGCCGCTGAGCACCTCCAGATATGACTCTAAAAGTTCGTAGTACTATTGGGATATACAAATATCCTCAGCACCACAGGACTTGAGCAGCATCATTGGATTGAAACATCATGCATTGCCTTACCAGCCTGATAAACCGAGAATCACTTACTCATGGGGTCTTCAGAACTCCTGAGCATTACTTGGGAGGCTCCCACCCCCAAATTCATATCCATTTCTTATACAACTTAAATTCTCAGCAAACTAGAAATGGGAAGGAATGGCCTTCATCTGATGAAAGTTGCCAGAGTATCTTCAGGGAACATTCTATTTAATGTTGAGTTCTTGAAAAGCTTTCCCTCTGAAATAAGATCTGAAGCTCTCTGCTATTCAAAACCATGCACGTTCAACATAAAAATCATTTTATAAGGTCAGGAAACAAAGCAAACAATGAACTGGAAATGAATATATGCATTAATATAAAAATAAGATTGCATGTGTAGAACAAGATATAGAAATGGGGGACAGGAAACTGGTTCAAAGGGCTATTGCACATATTGTATGCAAGAGTATACATCCCTAGCACCTCAAGGTCCCCTAAACACCTTTAGAAAATGATGCCTAAGCAGCTCACTGGGAGTATTCTCTGAGCACCTCCAGGTACGGCCCAAATACAACTTCACCCCAAGCCTGTAAATATGTAAAACTATGAGAATTAGTTTTACCTTTAACAAAGATAATGTATTTTAACTCAATAGGAAAACTTTACTATATTTCTATGTATTAATAAAACATAGAAATCAAACATTTTAAAGTAAAATATTTTGAAATAGGACCATAAAACATAAACTATTTAGAAATAAATTAATTCAAGGCAGGAAAAGCCTCTATATGGAAGCCATTGCCTATTGTTAAAATGAAATCAAGAAATTATATGGGGCCCGGGAGATAGCATGGAGGTAAGGCGTTTGCCTTTCATGCAAAAGGTCATTGGTTCGAATCCTGGTGCCCCATATGGTCCCCTGTGCCTGCCAGGAGCAATTTCTGAGCATGGAGCCAGGAGTAACCCCTGAGCACTGCCGGGTGTGACCCCCCCCCAAAAAAAAAAAAGAAATTATGACTGCAGAATTTGAGAGGCACATTTGAAAGGTAAACAGCATGGCCCAGGTAAGCAGGACATTTTCCTGTTCCTGGTAGTGAGCATAGATAGGTAGAGCTAGTTTGAACAACATCTATTTAAACCAAATAAACATTTATTTAAATCAAACCAGCAACTCCATTCCTATATGCACCAAGAGTCCTAGACCAGAAGCTTATCAACAAAACTACTAATGAGAATAACACTCTTTCCATTTCCATATGCCCACCATTAGAATGAGAAAATGAATTGTGGACATTCAAGGGCTGTGGAATATTGCACAGCAATAAGATTAATTAACACATGCACCAAGATGGATGAGATCCATAGCATGAGCTTTAAAAGAAGCCAAGTCACTTCAAAGAAGAACTACAAATGGACAAAAGGCACAAGAAACAAACATTCTGCATCATGGATCAACAGGAAGATGCAAACTAAAAGCAACAACGTCATCTTACACTACAGAGACTAGTACACATCAAAAAAGAACTGGCATAAATGCATGGAGAAAGGGACTCTCATTCACTATTGTTGGAATGTCAATGGGTCCAGTGTTTTTGGAATATTCCTTAAAAATGTAGGAGTTGTACTTGCATTTGACCCCATAACTCCTCTTCTTGGAATATAACCTAAGGGTCCCAAATCAAAATGGAGAAAAGACACTTGCACCCCTATGTTCCTTGCAGCTCTGTCCACAATGGCCAAACTCTGGAAACAACCCAAGTGCCCATGAATGAATGACTGGATAAAGAAATGAAGGTAAACAATGAAATACTGCTAGCCATAACAAAAGTTATGCAATTCGCTACTACATGGAAGAACCTGGAGACTATCATGCTGAGTGAAGTTGGTCAGTGGGAGAGACAGACAGAATGATCTTTCATGTACAGGATATAAAGAAATACAATGATGGTATAACAAATGCACAAAGACAATGGAAAAAAGAATATGGAAACTGGTATTCAGAAGGAAACATGCCACCTGAGGATTTTGGGAGGTAGGACAAGGAGGGAAAATGTGTATGGTGGAGGGAAGCTCTCAGCCAGGAAGAGAAAGTGAAGCTGAAAAGTGTTAGTGTAATGGATGAAATCCTATCAACAATAACACTGTAAACCACAGAGAAAAAACTTAAAACAAGAATAGCACCTCTCACCCTCTCACCTCTCATAGAAGCAAGTGGGTGGGAAGCAAATGGGCATGTGAGTGGGGAGGGTCTTTGGTGGAAGGAAGAGAACACCAGTGAAGAGATTTGTGTTTCAAGAAATACTGGAGAAATAATACAGAGAATAAGGTGTTTGCCTTATATACAGGTAAATCAATTCAAATCCCTGACACCACCTATGGATCCCAAAGAATCTACCACCATAAGGTCAATCCTGAACTTAGAGCTATGGATAAATCCTAAGCACAGAGTATGGTCCAAAACCACCCACTCTCTCCCCCCTCATAATAAGCTGAGTAAAAAATATTATTGTTTTTTATTAGTACATTGTTCTAGATAGATGAAGCTAAATAAACATGTTAGTCAAATATAGCAGGTAAAACTTGATTTAGTTCCAGCTTTGCTTTTATGTTTGTGTTTGCTTTGTTTTATAATGCTTTTCTTTCCTTAATTTCTTTATTTTGCAGTCATGCCCTGTAGTGCTCAGGGTTTACTTCTGGCTCTGTGCTCATGATAATTTCCAGCAGTTCTTGGAAGACTATATATATATATATATATATATATATATATATATATATATATATATATATATATATATATATATAGCATCAGGGGTCAAGGTAGGCTTGACCATGTGCAAATCCAGTGCCTTAACCACTGTACCCTCTAGCCCAAGTTCCAGTTAGTTTTAAGAGTCATATAATATGTGTTGAGGCTAATTAGAAAACTTGAATATGAACCTCAAGTTGGAAAAAGTTATTGAATTAATGTCAATGCTCTCAGATGTGGTTAAATTTATAAGGCTATAAAGGGCAAAATCTATTCTTGGAAGATGATTATTAATGCACTGAAGGGTGGAGACCATTATGTCCATAACTAATTTTTACAGGGGTTGGGAAAAAGGGAGTATATAGGTGTTTAATGAGATGGGCCAGAGAAGAAATGTTCAGTTAGTAAATGTTTATGAGTAAATGCATGGGTTCTCATGGAGACTTCCAGAAGCTTGGAATTTTTCTAAATAATAATAAAAATGAAAGCATCACTAACCAGTACAGAAAGTGTGTACAACAAAATAAAGGAATAAAAATGGAACAGGAAATCTAAATAAACCTCTGATAATTATAACCCTAAAAGAAACTGCATCAAAAGAGGAGACTACATGATATTCCTGCCTACACTCAATATTGAATTGGAGGTTGTAGCCACACAATAATAAAGACAAAGAGATAAAATAAGTATTGAACAGGAAGAAATAAAATTGCCTGTATGAAAACCCAAGAGAATCTACAGACAAATTATTAGAAGTAAGAGTTTGGCCGAGATTGCCATATATAAAAATCAATGAGCAGAAATAAAATGCATTTATATGTCCCAGCACCATAGCACTAGGAAAGGTCATCTTCAAACAAAGATTCCTTTTATAATAACAACCCCAAAAGATAAACGAAAATAAGCCTAACAAAAGACTTATAAGAGCTCTATGTGGCATACAGTAAGATTTAATTTAAAAACATGAAAGAAGGTCACAATAATGGAGCGATAAGCTTTATTCAGAGATGGTAAGATTCAACATCATAAATATGTCAATTTCCTCTAAATTATTTTCTAAATTCAATTCAATTCCAATAAAAATCTCAGAAAGGTCTGCCACTGAACTTGACAAATGGATTCTAAAAATAAATACGAAAAGAGCAAGAATAACCAAGACAGTGTTAAAGTTAGCAGAGTTTGTCCTAAAGGACATTAAACCTTAATATATAGCTTTAATATATTATTATTACATAGAGACTTAATAGAAAGACTTAATCTATAGCTAAGATAGCAGGTTATGTGCACAAGGTTAGTAATGTGGATCAATTGGACAAAATAGCAAAACCAGAAACAGATTTGGAAAGCCTGTATCAAAATGGCCCCAGGTAGCACTGCAAATCAATATGAAAAGATGAGCTGGTCAATCAATCAATGAACTGAATGGAAAAGATAAAATTAGATGCAACCAAACACATAAACTCCCCCATGGATTTGTGATCTAACCATTAAAGGGAATGAAAGGGTGGGGGGGACTAATTCTGGCTCTTTCCAGCCTGAGGAGGAATGTCCCTTAATGTGAACTGAACTGTGTTTAACAGTGAATGCTCTTTCGTTCCAAGAGAAAAAAGTTCAAAATCCATCTTAACCCAATCAGGAAAACCATTAGTTTACCCATTCATCTCAAATAAAGGCAGGACCAGAATGATCATTTTTAGTTTTTATTGTTTAATTTACTTTATTTAAAAAACCTGCATCACATAGCTGACATGGTTGATAATAATATATTAGTTTCCAGATAGGTGAGAGTGAAATCATTTAATAAAAGAAAAGAAGGAAGAAAAGAAAGATAACAGAAACAAGAAAATTTGGGGCCAGGCGGTGGCGCTGGAGGTAAGGTGCCTGTCTTGCCTGCACTAGCCTAGGATGGACCGCGGATCCGCAGTTCGATCCCCTGGTTCCCATATGGTCCCCCAAGCCAGGAGCGACTTCTGAGTGCATAGCCAGGAGTAACCCCTGAGCGTCACCGGGTGTGGCCCAAAAACAAACAAACAACAACAACAAAAAAAAAACAGAAACAAGAAAATTTGTGAAAATTATTGCATTCCACAATGAGATCATTAAGGATGTCAGGTTTCCTAAGATCCTGCTGCTACTTAAACGTTCTGTTACTTCATTTGTTTATGAACATTAGGTAGCTTCAGATATTCATTGGTGATAAATTGGGGGGGGTGACGATATTGAAAACATTGGAGTTGTCATGCAGATGTGAATTTGTGGTCCAGAAATTCTAAGCACGACTGCTGATAATGTGGCTTTTGTGAGGCATGTTTTTGGCTGCCAGGGTTTTCAGAAGTGCAGAAAGGTGAAGAGAAAAGGTGCCCACATTTACTCAAAAAAAAAAAAAATGTCCTAGTGATGTCAGCCCAAATACCAGCGTACCAAAAGTTTTTATCACATTGGTGTCTCTACAGAGAGCTGAAGAGGAGTGGTGAAGCAGGCCATTGGTGAAATGGCCGTTGTGGGTGGTGGGTGCAGCGAGTGTGGCTTCTGCAGGGTGGGGACTTGGTCTGCCCTCTCCTCCTGAGACTGCTAGCTTTCTACTGTGTGGTCAGTGCACCTATGATATTTTATGGTTTGGGTTACACCTCTTTGAAAACAGAATGAGTCCAGAGATAGCCAGGTGTAGACATGGTATCTGTTTGTCTTGGGGTTTTTTTGTTGTTTGTTTTTAGGAAACACCCTCCCTCTCCTTGGGTAAGGTGCCTGGGGAAGTCCATGGAAGTATCAGAATTATGGGAACTTCACAGGTAGAAGATGGGACCTCAGAGGGGAGAGGGCTGTAACCCAGCCCTCTAGAACTTACACCCCAGCATGTTTTCTCAGAAACCTCAGTGAGTTCTACTCGGTGGGGTAAGGATTTATTTGGGAATTTTGGTCACTGGTGTCTTCCTTTCCCTGGAAAACTCGCTTGATAAGGGACCAAATCTCAAAGACCAAATGTGCAAGACTCTGAGTACATGACTGTCCTTGGAGCTGGAGAGATAGTAGTGTGGATAGGGAACCCTATCTTGAGATCCCCTTTGGTACCACTGAGTCCCACCATAAGTGGTCCCTGAGCACAAGCCAAGAGTAAATTCTGATCACTGCCAAGAGTGGCCCAAACACAAAGCAAAATACAAAGATAAGAGTCTGAGTCCAGACGGAATAATGACTCTGAGCCTTTCCTCATGGACTGGGTAGTGACAGTCTGCTCAGAGTAAAAACTATGCCTGCCAAGCCCCAGTGAGAGAAGCAAGAGAAAAAGACCTTCCAAGGAGGGAATGAGGGGTGGTATTCAGCATTAAGCTCTTGACTCAAACTCTAAGTTCAACTGAAACTTTAAGCTCTTGACTCAAAGTCATCCAGTGAAGCCCAGTCACCTAGGGGTGTTTATAGGCTATAACAAATTATTGTTTTATGGCTGGGGGGTGCAGGCAGAATATGGGGCTTTTATGACTCCCTAAACATCAATAATAATTAAGCTCAGATTGGGACCCCATGACCCTCTACCAGCTCAAAAGCATTAAATACTCCCCCTCTTAGTGTGCCTTCTGGCTAACTCACTTACGTGGAATTCAGATGAGATTCCACCAAGCACTCAAAACTCAGACCTCTGCTTTCCAAAGCAAGCAGGAAAGAGCGCAAGTTAGCTGGTTTAGTTGAGTTTTGTTTGGGGACAAATACACATACACACATATGCTCACACATGCAGTTGTGCATACACACATGAGGAGCCAGAGAAGAAATACTGCAGGAGATAACACACTTGCCTTGCATGTAGCTAACCTTTATTGGATCGTTGTTACTCCTGAGCACAGTGGTAGGATGTTAGCCTTGCATGTGGCTGACCTGAGTCAGATCCAGGTTCAATTCCCAGCATCCCACATGGTCCCCCGAGCCAGTCTGGGGTGATTTCTGAGCACATATCCAGGAGTAACCCTGAGTGTCACCAGCTGTAGCCAAACAAAACAAAACAAAAACAAACAAAAAAAGACTTTAGTACAAAGCTGCAACATCCAAGAAAACCCAGAGTTGAGGCTGGAGCAATGGCATGGCAATAGGGTATTGGCCTTGCATGCTGCTGACCCAGGAAGGACCTGTGTTCGATCTCTCTGGCCCCGCATTCCATATGGTCCCCAAGCCAGAGGCAATTTCTGAGCTCATAGTCAGGAGTAACCCCTGAGCATCACCCGGTTTGCCCCAAAATAAAAATAAATAAATAAATAAAAACCCAGAGTTGCTATGAAACTAGAAGAATAAAAAGCTCTTAAGATGTAAAACATTGGGGCCCAGAGAGATAGCACAGCAGCATTTGCCTTGCAAGCAACCGATCCAGGACCAAAGTTGGCTGGTTCGAATCCCGGTGTCCCATATGGACCCCCGTGCCTGCCAGGAGCTATTTCTGAGCAGACACCCAGTAGTAACCCCTGAGTACCACCAGGTGTGGCCCCAAAACCAAAAAAAATTAAAAATAAAAAAATAAAAAAGATGTAAAACATTGCCAGAATTCAAAGCCCAATCAAAAAGGTAAGAACATAACCATTTCTGGGAACCAGAAGAGGCAGGCCCTGACTTTATGATTCTATTCCAGCCAAGACAAGGTTTGTCAACTCTATAACCCCAGGGCTGGAGTGGAGTAGCTTGTTGGCAGGTGTGTGCCATCCTGTGGACGGGATGTGTGTGCGGGTAGCACCTTCATACTTTCCCAGCTAGATACCACCACCAACGCCTCTCTCCAAACAGGTCAGCCTAAAGTTCCCATATATTTCCAGAAGTAAACTCTCCTGAAGGACAAAATTGTCCCCATCTGAGAACCACGGAAATGGGGAGACATAGACCTGCTGATAGATTTGAAATGAGGCACCCTCTGGTGCAGTCTCAGAGCAGTCTTGAGCCCCAGGGTTTGCTAGCAGGACCCCAGAGGACCAGTATTGACATGTCTTTTGTTGCCACA
>PVKC010024284.1:0-16956 GCA_004027635.1 Crocidura indochinensis | reverse complement strand
ATTCAATCATGGTCTTTTTAATTATCCAAGACTTTCTAGAGCATTAATTTATTATATAATAATCTATTCATCAAAGGACAATTCTTTCATTTATTAATTATTAATTTAGTGTACTTTTTTGCTGTTGAGAATAGTCCATACATATCATCTACCTGTAATTTGGAACCATCCTTGATATAGGCAGAGAAGCAACTAATCACACTCACATGTTTGTTTCTTCCTCTAGACCACCTTTAAATTAAATTCCAAAAAGGAAAAGTTTTTTATTTCTTTTCCTATATGCAGTTAGTTTTCTGTTCAGTATCATGAATACTTTACCTTTTCATAATAGCCTAGAACAATATCTTATTTTACATAAATGATATAATTGCATACTTTTAAAAAAAGTAATTCTTATTGTGACCAAAGTGAACTACAAATCTTTCACAGTATTATTTAAGGTACATAGCAACAATGAATTAGGGGCATCCCCACCACCAGTGTTTTCCACCCTCCACCTCTGTTCCCAGCATGCATCCTATATCTCCCTGCTTTGCCCCCTGACTACTTGTGTAAATGATCCCCTCTGTGTGTAGCTTGTTATAGATTGGGTTTCGATTCTGTTGTCATTGACTTTGGTTTGGTGTTAAGTCTGATCATATTTTATTTCTATGCAATATTCATATTACTGCTCTATCCTTGTACTATTCATTTCCCTCCTCCCCTCAGTTTATGAGACTGAACAAGATTTTAAGTTATGTGGCTCTGTTTGAAAAAAAGAAAAGTAAAAAAAAAACAGAAACTGGGAGGAGTTCATTGAGAGGTTATAAATATCACAAAAAAGAAAGGGAAATAATAAAAAATAAATAAATAATAAATACAATAAAATAAATAAGAAAAAAACAAAACAAACAACCCCAAAGACAAGCAAAAATGAACAAAAACCTAAATGAGCAACTAGAAAAAAGCACAACAACAAAAACAACAACAACAACAACCAAATAATAGCTATGAGAACAACAACAACAGCAATAACAAAAAGGCAAGAGGGCTGGCATGTCAAAGTTTCACGCTTTTTTAAAAATGTAATTTAATTTTTTGCTTAGACACAGTAAATATTGGGAAAATTAGAAAGGGAATTCTCTTGGCTTAAGAATACAGGGTTTCTCCACCCTTGAAGCATACTGTCATAGGAACAACTATAGGCTCCATGCACTCTCATTTTCACACTCCAAGGTCTTTTATTTGGTGCCAAAAACCTTTCTGCTCAGTTGTGGATGATAAAATCAGGCCTCTGTAACTTGAGATCTTGGTGTTCATGTAGGTCATAGGAGGAAGCCTAAAATTAATTGCATACTTTAAGAATATGATATCAGTATCTAGATCTAATTCAGAATTTAATTTTTACCATTTAACATCAGTCAACATTATAGCTTAATATGCATTTATATATAGTAAAATTTAATATTTATGTGAAATTAAAAATTATTACAGAATCCTGATATATATTGAAGAAGAAGTTCAACTGAAGCAATGTGCATACTTATGGAATGATAAGAGAACAAAATTGTGTACTAATTAAAAGGAAAAATTATTAAATATTTATAACAAAATAATATATGCTTATGGTAAGTACATGTTTTATAATGATACAGGTAAATATAGTAAAAACCAATAAACTTTAAAAGTCCTCCCTTCTGATTCAAACAAAACAACAATGAGATACTATCTCAAACTGAAAGACTGGAGTACATTACAAAGAACAAGAACAACCAGCTCTGGCACAGATACAGGGAGAAAGGTACTCTTTCACTGCTGGTGGGAACGTTGACTGATCCAACTGTTTTTGGAAAACAATATAGATATTCCTAAAAAATTAGAAACTGAGCTTCCATCTGACACAGCAATACCATTCTTAGGATTATACCCCAAGAGCCCACAAAAAGAATGAAGAATGGCCCTCTGCATTCCTATGTTCATAAGAGTGATATTCACAATAGCCAGAATCTGGAAGCAATCAAAATTACTGAGAACGGATGCATAGATAAAGAAATTGTGGTACATCAATACAATTAACCAATTAACCTGTTAGGAAAATATCTGTTAGGAAAAAAGAAATCAGGAAATTTTCTTATACATGGTGAGTGAAATGTGCCAGAGGGAAAGGGATAGACATAGATAATCTCACTCTTTGTGGGATATTAAATAAAAAAGGATAGAAAGATAGTATGATAATGATCAGGACACCATAGAGACAAAGGCCAGGAAGACCAGTCCATTGTAAGGAGAATACCACAAATAGTGGAGGTGTGCAGTTAGGTCAGAGAAGGGACCACATGACAATGATAATTGGATATTATCATTGTGGATAAGAACAGGTGTTTAAAGGCAGTATAGTGATATGCATGGTACCCCTTTATCAACAATGTGCAAACCACAATGTCTAAAAGGGGAAAAAGGAAGTGAGAAGGGGAAGAATAATGCCTGCACTGAGGTGGGGGTGAGGATGTGGGAACTGGGAACATTAGTGGCTGGAAATGTTCATGAGTAAATGTGATGTTGTGGTGTACACTATAAGATTGAAACTCTATCATGAATAATTATAACTGTGGAATAATATACTGTACTATAAAAAAACTTTTTTTTTAGCATAAAAAAAGTGATTGAGCATTGGGTCTTAGTCATTTAGCTGGAAATAGAACTGGCCTCTGACCCCAAAATCTTACAAATAAATAATTCTATTAGGAAATGTAATATATTAAGAGGGAATGCTTAGATCACCCTTCACCCAAGAACCTATGAAGGAAATGAGAGAAAAAATAAATTAAGAAAGAAGATGAGATAAGGAAGCAATGGGAAACAGATATCTGAGTTCTAGTTTTATTGGGAATGAGGGAGAGTAGTATAGTACACTGAAAGCATGGCATATAAACTGAAACAGTAAATTTCCAAGTACCTGCCAAAGTGGTTGGTGGGTTGGGATTAGGAGGTAAAGGAGTATGGGAGCACTGATGTTAGATTTCAACCTAGTGGTGGGATTTCAATATTAGCTGAAACATTGTATGCCTAAAATTCAACTACTTATAACTTTGTAAACCATGGTTCTTTAATTAAATTAAAAATAACAAAACATTTTTTAAAAGTCCTCCTATCTACATTTTCACAAAACTCATTCCTGAACATTATCATAGATAAATTTCTCTGTGTATTTTATAACTATATAGATTATATTGTCATAAAAATAACAAAAGGATATTTTACACTTAATATGTATAAATATATAATGAACCTATTTATGCTGCATTTTATAGTACATGTTTTTTTAAAATATTTTTATGTTAACATCTAGTTACAACATGTGTAATATCTTTTCCCATATGTTTGGTTTCTTCCTTGTCTTGGTAACATTTTTTTCAATGTGAAGGTGGTTTTTAATTATTCTCAAATATATATCTCATTACTGGAAATTAATAGTATTGGAGGAAAGGGCACAAAGCATTCATGGAATTCTAATATCGCTCTTATGAACATTTAGTTAGAGGTTTTTTGCTGATATTTAAATTTTATTTTATTAAAGCACCAATATTTACAAAAAATTCATAGCTGAAATTTTTGACACAGTGATCCAATACATTCCCCTAACAGTGTCTATTTTAGTTGTAAGTATGAAAGTGATAAAACAATGTTTCCTTCTAAAGCTCAGAAGAGGTCAAGATTTTCATATATCGAATATTTTTAGAGAATAATTTAATATTACTGACAGAGATTTTACTGGAATACTTTGAAAACTAATGTAACTGGGTTAGGATCACAGAAATGAAATTCAATCCTGCTCCATAGACTTCTAAGAGCTCAATATCATAGGCTCACACAGTGGCTATATTTGCTTCATTAAGCTGTACCATTTTCTCAATTTGTCATCAATTGCTATCTAAAAGTTTAATAATAAATGTATATAGCAAAATTCCTTGTAGTTCTCAGAGTGCTAGTACTGATGATTTTTTAATATATTAAACCATTAAATTAAAAAATGTCATGTATTTCTTCTTTTTTTTTTTTTTTTTGGTCTATACTGAATAGTGTTCAGTGCTTATTGCTGGCTTTGTGCACAGGGATCATTCTTGATGGTGTTTCAGGAAATTGGGAGATCCAACCTGGGTTAGCCCTCTGTAAAGCAAATGTCCTATTGCTATGGCCCCATTTTATTTTTAAAAACTGGAGTTACTTAGTTTTATATAAGTCAATATAATTTTTCTTTAAGATTTATTGATTTAACAGAAATAAATGTAATAAAAATAAAACAGAAACATCAATCATTTATGATGTTTTATTTTATAAATATTAAATATTACTATATATCATGGATGTGTCAGGGGTTGTGTATAATATATTAATTTTGGTGACAGCTGTATCAGAGTGAACCATCAAAAAGTCTTTATTTTGAATGTTTTGTTAGTTCTACTTAGAAAATATCTTTATTTTACAAAATTTATTTTATACTATTATTTTTAATTGTTTATTGTTAATGTAATTTAGGTTAATGACTCAGAACACAGAAATCTTTCTTTCTTTCTTTGTTTATACAGTTTTCCATCTTCACTTGACATATTCCCTTGGTCCATTTCATGAACCCAGATTCTTAATCATGGATTAATTGTCCTAAATCAGAAAGATTTGGGGGCCCGGGAGATAGCATGGAGGTAAGGCGTTTGCCTTTCATGCAAAAGGTCATCAGTTTGAATCCCGGTGCCCCATATGGTCCCCTGTGCCTGCCAGGAGCAATTTCTGAGCATGGAGCCAGGAGTAACCCCTGAGCACTGCCGGGTGTGACCCCCCCCCAAAAAAAATAGAAAAAAAAAAGAAAGATTTCATTTTGGTTGTTAACTCTCTACCATTGTTCTGTGGGTCTCTATATATACTAGTACTATAGTTTTAATTATTATAACTTTATAGCACAAACTCAAATTATGAGATAAAATAGGTTACTTCTTTTCTCTCAAAACTGCTTGTGATTCTATAAGAATTTTAATATAATTTGTTCCAAATACTTGATTGGAATAATTAGTATTTTGAAGGGTATTGCATTGAATCTGTATAACCCTATACAGAGTATGGCTATTTTACACTTTCATTCTTTCAATCTATGAACATGAAATATTTTTCCATTTTCTGGTGTCTGTTCCTATATTCCAATTATGGATTGAATATAGTAATATATTATACCATTTGTTAATTTGTTAGTTTAATCCATAGAAATTTTATAATCTTGAAAACTTTTAAATTGATTTTTCATTATTTAAATTTACTTTATAGTTCATTATTTAATATAGAATATAGAAATGTAAGACTCTCTGCCACCAAGTTAATTATATTGATTCTTAGTTTTTAATGAATATTGTAGTATTTTCTATTGTATATTATAATGTCACATAATTATATGATATTTTAACTTTTATTTGGATGCATTTGTTTTCTCTTTATTGTATAATTTCTGTAGCAATGTCTTCCCAAACTTTCTTAAACAATAGCAAAAAACATGTACAGCTTGACTTTACTACTGATTTCAAAGGGAGGGCTTTCATTTTCAACCATATAGAATGATATAGATTATGGGTTTGTTTAAAATGTCTTATTAATATTCTAAGGTTTATTTCTTCTATTCCTATTTTGGCAAAGTGTTCATACTTAATACATATTAGGTTCTGACAAAACTTTTATAGTTTATCAGAAGAGTTCAAACATGTCTTTTAGAGGCAGCAGGAAGTGAGAACTTGCTTCCTGATGGAACCAGCCACTTTGTCCTTGTAATAGTTCATTCACATTTGAAAAGTTTGGTGCTTTGAAGTCATCTCAAATGGCTGCTTCCAGCTTGGGTTTAGTGTTTCTTTATCTCCATTTGTAGGAATGGAGGGCTGAGACTCTGGGACTACTACTCTAAGAAATGCAATACAAAAATGAATTCTCTGGGACCAGAGCAATAATACAGAGGACAGGACACATACCCTGCATGTACTCAAACTTGGTTTAATACCTAGTACCTTAAACACCACGAGGAGTGATCTCTGAGCAAAACCTCAGAAGCAAACCCTGAGTACTGCTGGGTGTGACTGCAAATCAAAAGAAGAATTCTGTAAATCTAAAACGTCCAGCTAAAAAGTCTAATATTCATCAGGAGTCTCTGCTGGGTCGTGAGATGGAGCTGCATCAGCTCAATAGGGGAATCTGTCATGGCTGTGTTGAAATTGTATGCCTGTTGAGCTTTCTATTCTCAAGTCTTTTTATTTAGCAGGTGATGCTATTAAACTTATGTTCCATAAATATTTTGGCTCAATCCCACACTCCCTAAATTGGCATTTTTCTGTCCATAATGGCTTGGCTTTTTGGACTGGAAGTCTCTTTTCTCTTTGAGTCTCTACTTCTCCCCTTTCCCAATCAAGGGGAGTGCTCTCCAGCTCTAATTGTCTGAAATCTCCCTTCCACAGAGTTGAGTTAGTGCTAAGGTGATGATTATTTTCACCGCTGAATTTTCTCAGTGAGTTAATTCTCCTTGAATAATATTCCCTATTCTGGTTTTAAGATATATTGATATTGACACTTCAAGAGGCTCAGAGAAAAATTCCTTTATAATTATCTTAGTCCCATCATGGTCATGGTCATGGTTGAATATATCATTATTTTGATACCTTTGCATTTGTTTTGAGTTTAATTATTTGGGATATTTGAGGGAACTGCATTGTAGGAAATATTTTCAGAATATAGAAACGGAGTGTCCTTAACAGAGAAAAAAAGTACAAAAGGAGAAAAATATGCATAAAGAGTTACTTCAGTAACTCTTCAGGGCAGCCCTGGCTCTTATATGATTAGTGATATCCAAGATAATAAATCAATAATAGCAGAAACTTCCTGTAGTAATGTTATTGAATTATGGAATACACTAAATATATGGTTATTTTTGTTACTATGATATTACTAAAATCTCCTTGATTAATTAACATAGGGTCAAGTGCCAGTCTTTTGTCAAAATTTTTTTTCAGGTTTCCAGGTCTTGATTAAACAGGTTTAATATTTATTTCACTTAAACATTATGAGATAGAAGAGTTGGACATTTGCAATTAGCAACAATATTTTTTAGGTTAAAATAATGGCCATGTGGGGCCGGAAAGATAGCATGGAGATAAGGCGCTTGCCTTTCATTCAGAAGGATGGTGGTTCAAATCCCCGCATTCCATATTGTCCCCTGAGCCTGCCAGGGGCAACCAGGAGCAATTTCTGAGCATAGAGCCAGGAGTAACCCCTGAGCACTGCAGGGTGTGACCCAAAAGACAAAAAAAAAATAATAATAATAAATTAAATAATGTTCCTGAGATGGTTAAAATAATACCAAGTTTAAATATTATATGTTTAAGCTTAAATATTACACATAAAACAGCATAAGGTAAATAAATATGTTAGGAACTCAGGAAAAGTAATTTAAATTCATATAGGAAGGCCAAAGTAGAGAGACTATTTAATTCATCAATATCATTAGTGACTTTAAGGTACTAGAAAGAAAAACAGAAGTTATGAGCATTATTATTGGAAAATTTATATAGCCTGGTGGTGTGCTTTTTATATATGAACATTTACTTCATTTTAGGTAAAGAGAATATATTAGAAGACTTATTTGTGGATATATGATGAGGATATAGAGTTCTTCATTAGCAGTTATGGAATCATACTTTGCATAGACACATAGTAAAGAATCATAGTGTTTGTGATATTGGTAACAAGGAGCACTCATAGATGGGGAAGGAGGTTACTTTCAATTTCTCAGTATTTTCCCTTTCCAACACTGGTGGTCTATCAGTTGGAGAAATGTGTGTTGTAGAAGTAGGGTGATGTAAACAATAATTATAGAGTCAATGCATGAGAAGTAAGTTCAGTTAAATGAATATGCATATTGAATGCTGTGAAAACACTTAAAGAGCTATTATGCTGATTTGTTTTGGAATTAATATTTGAAGATCAAGAAAAATCATTTTGATAGAATAAAGGAAAAAATCATTAAAGCTTCCCAGATAAATTTTCCTTTACTTGTACCCTTTGAGGAATTGAAAAGAATATTCTAAAGAATGCCCGATTTACTTTCTTCGGAGACACACCTCTCCTATCCACCTATGAATAATCTGACTCTTAATAAAATATTGATACAATATTAATATATTGCTATGAATTAGTACTTGTTAGTACTTAATATATTTCAGTAAGCATATTACATTTACTGGAAGTTTTGATACTTTGGGGGGAATTGTGTTTATTCTTTCTCTCCTTTAAATGAATAAATGTTCTCTATTTCTATAAAAGGGCCCATCAGATTTTGTGGAGTCTGCAGAACAGGAAACACTGGTATCAGAAAGAACTCATGAAGCTGCAAAAAATAAATGTTTTAGTCCTGAGAGTCATTTTTCTATGGGATGCAGTCTAGTTAACATGCTCAATCACAAGAGCTAAACACACACACACACACACACACACACACACACACACACACACACACACACAAATAGTGATAGTGATAAATGCTCGAATAGTTCTAAACTTAGTTCTTAACCAAATACATATGAAATCCTCCAATACTGCAAAATATGATTCAAGTGGTCTATGCTTTAAAATGCCCTATAGTGGGCCAAACCTTCTATCTGATATACAATTTAGCTGGTCAAAACTGTTCCTTTAGTGCATTCAGATGTCAAGGAAACTTGTGTAGAGACATACTGATTTGGAGACATCACTGAGAAAGGCACAGATTCATTAACAGGCAGCATGCTCCTTTCAGATCACTTTAGCAATTATCTGAGACCAATTGCAAAGTAAGAGAATATCCAAGAAATTATTCAGTATTAGGGCGGAAGCAGTGGCACAGTAGAAGGGCTTTTGCGTTGCATGTGTCTGACTTAGGACAGACCGTGGTTTGATCTCTGGTGTCCCATATGGTCCCCCAAGCCAGGAGCGGTTTCTGAATGCATAGTCATGAGTAAACCCTGAGTGTCACAGGGTGGGGCCCAAAGAGCAAAAAAAAAAAAAAAATCAATAACAAAAATAAAGCTCTTGCCCTAGTATTCCCTTATTGTTTTGTAATATTTAAATTTCTTTGATGGGTGGATGGGTGGAAACATACTGACACTGAATAAAGAGAAGACAGAGATCATTATGACTTAATGCTCAAATGCAAACAAAATGTAGCAACAATCTTTAATATTGCCCAGAAAATTATGCCTGGAGAGAAAATAATGGGAATCTTGAGAAACCCATATATTATTGACAAGCAAGGAAAATTAATGGAAATATTTGAAACCCCTGGTAGACTGAGAAACTTGAATAATTCTAGGAAATCAATACTGCTTTTTGCCTCTTACTTAGTCAATTGAGAGCCCAACAGCAAAGTTGCTAGTTGGGTGAAAGAAAGGTAACTAATCTAGTGCTAACAAATGCCTATCTAAAAGAACTACATATGAGTTTAGTCTAGTCCATACCTGTGAAGTAATATATTAAAATAGATGACCGTGAGGCTGGAGAGATAGCATGGGGTAAGGCATTTGCCTTGCATGCAGAAGGATGATGGTTTGGATCCCGGCACCCTGTATGGTCCCCAGAGCCTGACAGGAGCAATTTCTGAGCATAGAGCCAGGAGTAACCCCTGAGCGCTGCCAGGTGTGACCCCCCAAAAAAGAAATACGTGACCATGATTCCATTACTCTATTTAAAATGTCAGCAAAGCCTTTGTTAACACTATAAATTTGGAAAAATACTGATATTTTACTCCCTCTTCTACTTTTCAAAATCATCTTCTTAAGGATTCTGATTTAGAATCATGATTTGAATGATTTATTCAAAAAGTAAATAATAGGTGATTATTATCATAGATGATTATAATAGTTGGTAAGTAAATAGTAGATGATAAGATTCTAAATTATTCAAAAAGTAAATAATAGGTGATAAAGCAAGATAAACATTTCTTTAATTTTATTTTTTCAGTAAATAACAGACAATTCTTCTGAATTTGGGATATTGTTTTTCCAAAATTTAAATCTTTCTTAGTGTACTTTTTAACTTGGAATTGTGTTAGTTTTTAATGTAATTATAAACATTTCTGCAATAATATTTTCTACATGGTAGCTAATTAATTTTCTTTTATATGTTTTATTTTTGGATTCAGCTATATTTAAAATCTACAAAATGATCTTTGTTTCTTTTTGTTGTTGTTGTTGTTGTTGTTGTTGGTGGTGGTGGTGTTTGGGGAGCATACCCACTAGTGCTCAGGACTTACTCCTGGATCTGCATTCAACAATCACTCCTAGTAGGCTTGAGGAACCAAATGGAGATCAGGGGGTCAATCCAGAGCAGCCACATGCAAGGCAAGTTCCCTTTAAAGCACTGTAGTAACTCTATGGCCCATCTTTTCATTTTAACTTTTAAGACATTAAATTTTATAAATTTATAATTATATAATATTTTATTTCAAAATTGCTGTTGACTTTAGGAGTTTATATATTACAAAATATCATATTTATACAAGGATTTTATTAGGAAATTTTCATCTTTCATAATGTCAAGTTGTATGACCCATTATGGTGGAAACTTGTGACAGCACTATTCATAATAGCCAAATAATAAAAACAACCTTGGTATCAAACAAAAAAGTTGTAGAAACAATTTTTAGCCTATTCATGTAATAACTTATTATTCAGCAAGAAAATACTATGTACTATAGATATACCCTATATTAAGAATGACTGCCCAAATTATTCTACAAAATAAAGGAGCCAGATTTTTAAAAGGTCACATTTTGTATCAATCTATTTATACAAAGTGCTTAACATGAGTAATACTATTTACTCAAAGTTATCTTAGAACTATAGTTGAAAAGAGAAAGTAATAAAATGAGGGAGGACAGAAAGCTTGTTTTTGAAATAATGAAATTGCTCTAAATTGTATTTTGATCAGTTGCATAACTCTGTAATATACCAAAATTATTGTGAAGATCGGTAACATCTATGCTATGTAAATGACTTATATTAATAATTTGTATAAAATAATCATTTTATGCATCTTAACAGATAACTACCAAAAATAAGTAATGATCATGTATAATTAAAGTAATAATAACTATAAGAAATCATATGAAACAAGAATAGCATTTTGTCTCTTCTTGGAAGTATATGGTGGACTTGGAAAATATATTTGCATGACATATTGAATAAATTAATCCAACTTTACCAGAATGACAAAAAAAAAACTGATTTCAAGCCATCTTTTTTAAAACCTGTGATTGGAGATTCCCAATTAATTCAGAAAGATGAACAAAATCAAGGAACAGTTGTGCTGAGAACTATGTAAGAAAGTATCTAGGCTAGTCCTGTGCTGATGGAACAAAAAGTGTGAACTTGCACAATCTGAAAGACAGATTCAAAGCTGCACAGAGATGGTCCTACCCATTTACTGACAGGAGCAATTTCTGAGCATAGAGCCAAGAGGAACCCCTGAGCGCTGCACACAATGAAAAGAAGGACATGGAGCCATCGTGATCCAGATCATAATAGGGGTCCTCAAACTTTTTAAACAGGGGGCCAGTTCACTGTCTCTCAGATCGTTGGAGGGCCAGACTATAGTAAAAACAAAAATTATGAACAAATTCCTATGCACACTGCATATATCTTATTTTGAAGTGAAGAAACAAAACCAGAACAAATACAGTATGTGTCCTGCTCAATGGTCCACTACCAGGGGCATGTGGCCTCTTGTGGAATCCTAAATAATTCCAAAGCTGTGCAGGTGAAAACTGAATGATTTGGTAGCCACATCAAACAAGGACAGACTTTCCAGGTAAAGAAAATAAGGCGGGAAGTCTGAACTTGAAAAATGTGAGAAACACTGGCCTAAAAGTTTGTACTATATTCAATCTGAAATATTTATACTATTGTTTTTATAGTTTGTTGTTGTTTGAGAAGGTTCAGTTTGGGCCATAATCAGTTGTTCTCAAAGCTTCCTCCTATTTCTGCTCAGGATTCACATGTGGTGCTCAGGGAACCTACTATGGGGTGATGATAATTCAACCCTGCACACAGGGATGTAACCTGTTGTATTATCCCCTCCAACCCCTTTCTTTACTTTCTGTCATGGACTTTTGATGTTTCTTTAAAAAAAAGAAGAAAAGGTGAAACAGTCATTTTGTTTTAATCTGACGTTGTAGTCATTTTAGCTTATTTAAGCTATTAAAAATTTATAATTTTTGTTAGTCTTTAATTTGCTTCATCTGATTTTTGCCTTCTACACAATTTGATTTGGATCTCAGAAGTAAAGAGTTTATCACATTTCTCTTTCTTGAGCAAATTATCACTGGCTGTACACACTTAATTTTTTTCTCATTTCCCTGATCAAATATAGCCTATTTCATGTGATTGTAATGCCTTCTTTATTTGTGCAATGTGACTATGAAACAGTAGTTCTGTGCTTTTTCAATTTGCTAAAATTATATTATACTCTAAAACTCATTATGTTTCTTTTCTTGCTGAATATTGCTTTAAATATCTATCCATGTTACCATACATGTTTGATATGTGTATTCTTAAAACTGTGTGTTATTTCTTTCTGTTTTGTTTCTGTTTTGTTTTCATACTCCAGAGACAAGAGACATCAAAGGGTATCTGTCTGTATCTGACTTATCTAACTTAATAAAATGCCCACAGGGTCCAGTTGTGTTGTTGCAAATGGCAATATTTCATTAAAGTTTTTTAAACAGAGGAGGGGTTTTTGCTAGATTGTTATTAGATTTGTGTTTAAAAAGATCCTCAGGATTGTTATGCAGAAAATGGATTGCAACCAAAGTGAGAAATGTCACACAATTACTGATTTATCATCATGGTTTAGGGGAGAAATGCTGAAGTATTGTGTCCCAGGTTGGCAGTCATAAAGAAGGGAAAAGTGACTAGATTTATTACTTTTTAGGAAGTACAATCAGTAGGTCTTATTGATTGATTAGATGTAGACTTGACAGAAGAGGGGAAATCAAAGGTAATCCCCAGACTGCTTACCTTGGAACTAATTTGAGCCATAATGACATTTCTTGAGATATGGGACAGTGGAAAGTCATGAATTTTGGAGTCATCATAAATTTTCTTCAGTGTTTATTTGAGTTCAAGGTTCTTTAATATTCCATTCTCTATGTAGTATTGTGATACCCAAAATAATTTAGAAAGATTCTGTATGAAATTTGAGTAGTCTAGTCTCATAATTAAAGATTATAAATTGATTAATAAGAATATATATATAAGAATATACATATATATATTCGGTGATGCTCAGGGGTTACTCCTGGCTATGTGCTCAGAAATCAGTCCTGGCTTGGGGGACCATATGGAACGCCACCAGGGGATCCAACCTCTTTCGTCCTAGATTAGCATCTGCAAAGCAAATATCCTACTGCTTGCACCACCACTCTGGCCCCCATGACATACATTAGCATGCATTGATTATTTTTGCAGTTATTTTAAATATAAGCACTTTCTACAAATTGTTAAAAGGGCACTATAGAAAACTGGGTCCTTTTTAGTTTTTGATGTTGTTTTGGCCACACCCAGTAGATGCTAGGGCTTACTCCTGTCTCTGTGCTTAGGGGATCATAGACAGTGTGGAATGGCTTTGGGGTCAGTTGTGTGCATGTCAAAGCCCTTAATCTTTGTCTTATATCTCACCCAGTGGGGGAAAAAACTGATAATAAAACAAAATAGAACACTGGGGTCAGAGAGATAACATGGAAGTAGGGCACTTGTCTTGCATGCAGAAGGATGGTGTTTCAAATTCCAGCATCCATATGATCCCCCTAGCCTGCCAGGAGCGATTTCTGAGTGTAGATCCAGGAGTAATCCCTGGATGACCAAAAAAAAAAAAAACCCCAACAAAATAGAGCATTGACTTTGTCTTCTGGGCTGCCTCATTTAGTTTGTTCTTACTCAAATACCCTCACATATTACTTACCTCACTTTATGTTACAAAAGCATTAATTAATCCATGACAGTTCCCCCAGGACACCCTATGTTGATTTTAAGTGTTTTTCTTTTTCCTCTTTGACAACATTTCTCCTACCTCCCAGTTTTACTGTGTGAGTGATGCGTGCACATGAGAATAAGCACAATTATATGCTTTAGGGAGGTGTTATAATTCCTTTCATCTGTTGTTTCATTGCACACATGATTGCTGTAGCCCTGTGTTGCTCTCCATGAACAATTATATAAACTGTTTATATTTCTATGGGCTTCCCTACTTTGTAATTCCTGTGTGCCTTATTTAGTGTTTTAGTTTCAGTTTTTGGTGCAATAGCTATAATAGAATCTTTCCAAGAGGAACCTCTAAAATAACATTCCATTATCTAATTTTGAAGAAAAAATTGTTACAAAGAAAACCTTTCTATAAACCTATCTTATCATCATATTTCTGTGTGCTTATCAGTGCATACAAGCAGAAGGATCTATTAATTCTCTTTCCTATATTTAATGTGCGTGCACACACACACACACACAACACACACAGAGGAAGTTTGGAGGGAGTCAATTACTGGAAACTTACAATGTGATGTAGATAAGCAAACTCGGCATTATGCTAATTGAATATTTTTAATATAATGGAAGACCATGAGAGGAGCTTTATTTATTTGTTTTTGATCTGGGAACATAACTGGCTCTGCTTTTAGCTTGTTTTTGTTGTTTATTTATTTATTTTTTGGTAGGGGGCTACACCTAGTAATACTTAGGGGTTACTCCTGGCTTTGCACTCGGAATCATTCCTAGAGGTGTTCCCGGAACTAAAGTGAGATGGAACCTAGGTTGGCCAATTGCAAGGCAAGTGTCCTATCGGTTGTACTATCTTCCAGACCTTGTAGTCTTAATTCTGGATCTATATTCAGGGACCACTATTTGTAGAATTTGGAGTAATCCTATGTGATCTAAGGATTGAACCTGAGCAGCTGCCAGTAAGGCAGGCACTTGACCCAATATACTATCTCTCCAGCCACCAACATTTTTTTACTAATATTTCCTTATTAATTATATTTGAGTATATATCAAACATTGGTACTCTTATCTTGAGGGGAAGAAAATAAACAGTGGAGAATAGGAACAGATTTCTAGTACAGTATAGTATTAGTATAATTTCTGTATTTTACTATAATACTACTATTAATTTTAAATATTTATTAAAACATGACAGATCAATTTTAAATGACTTTTATACCTAATAGAAATTGGATTTCGTTAGTAGTCATTCACATATAGCAAATGAATCCTTCTAGCTGGCTTATGCTAAGAGAAAATAGTCACCTTTCAGCTTCACTATTTATGTTTTCATCCCATCCTTCTTACCATGATGCCACATATATGGGCCAATAGGAAATCATCGTAACAATAAATTAGCTGAAATTCTAAAATAATGAACCATAGCAAACTTCCAAGTTGCTTAGCAACAATCTAGTATGCTGAAGCTGAATTCTGAATCAGTTAACCCTGAAGAAAACACAGAATTAATATTTCATGTTGCAAAATTTTAAATGGTTACACATTTCTGTTTAAAATGTTTTTCCGCCTCCCACCCCACCTCTCTCTCTCTCTCTCTCTCTCTCTCTCTCTCTCTCTCTCTGTCTGTCTCTCTGTGTGTGTCTCTCCCACTCTGTCTCTCACTCATTTATTAAAAATAAAAAAAATGTTTTTCCCTCTAAGGTAGTCTTTCATTACTTCTCACAAGCATTAAATTCTACATTTCTAAGCATTTCTTAGGGGAAAAAAATAAAAATAATTTTAGCATGGAATTGGCCAAAATATTTGAGAAAATTCAACAGTTAAGAAGAAAATATTTTAAAATATGGCATTTTTATAGTGATGAATCACACAGCTGGAGAGGATGTCAAGAAATAGTGCACATTGTGCTATTATTGCATATTCATGGAACTATCACACAGGAACATCTGCTTGACAAACTCCTTATTTTCAGAGATTAAAGAGATATCACTCAGAAAGCATAGTAATTGTAGTTATTTGTCCAAATCCTCTATTTTGCCATCAAATATGCTTCTAACATGACAAATCTGTCTGTACTTTGAGGGATGGTGACAAAAAATGTTTCTAAATTTTAATTATAGTCATCAAAATATAAAATGAATTCAACTGGCCAGAGATATTATGAAGGGGTTAGGGGCACATGTATTTATGGTTAAGGACCTGACTTTGTTCTCTGGCATTATCTGTCTCCCAAGAACTATGTGCCCTAGATAAGCTCAGGTTTCATTGTATGTGCTTTTGAGTATCTTCGCACCCTAGTAGTGAATTATGCAGTCCAGTTGGCAGAATATCACTGAGTGTGGTGTCTTGGACATTCTTAGCACTGATTATGTAATTCAAAAAAATTCTGAACTAGGATGAAATAAGAACACTGTATTATATTAAACTACTGACTACATTTAATTCTTATAAAAGTAATATCTAGAAGAGTATAATTGCCATGGCATTTAAAAACTGTATTTTAAAATATTGAAAAGTAGGGCCATTGTGATACTCCAGTTAGTAGAGCATTTGCTTTGCACATGGCTCAACTGGGTATAATCTCTGGCACTGCATATGGGCATATGGTACCCTTAGCTCTACTAGGAGTGATCCCTGAGTACAGAGCCAGGATTCTTAGTTCTGAACATCATGGCTGTGTCTCCCATCCCTAATAAAAGCCTTTAAAAAGAAAAATAAAGTGAAAAGCACATGTATCCTTATTATGCATTATATTAAATACAATATTTTGGGTAGATTTAAAGCACCCAAATATGTAGTAGGATAGTGTCAGTAAAAAGTGCCTCTGGGAGCACAATGCTTTATGCGAATTTAATATCTAGATTTTATCTAAGCTTCAAATGGAAAAGGCTTTTAAAATAAAACATGTAGATGAATCATATGTAGGACACAA
>PVKC010024283.1:0-16971 GCA_004027635.1 Crocidura indochinensis | reverse complement strand
GAACTGATGACCTTTTGCATGAAAGGCAAACGCCTTACCTCCATGCTATCTCCCGGGCCCCTGGTTGCCTTTCCTTGCAGGGGGCGAGGTGTTGGTTTGACTGGGTGTTCCTTTGCTTGGGTGCTGGGTACTGGAGGTTGGAGGTAGGAGGTCAGTCTTGATGCCAAATGGGTTGAGAACTGAGGATGAAGAGTTTTAATACGGTAGGAGGTCTGAATGGGATTGAGGGGTGAAGGGATCATTGGATTTCAAAAAGGGGGGAAGGGAAAAGTATATGGAAGTGGTAGGAAGGAAGAAAAAAGAGAAAATACATTGGAAAGAACGGGAGAAGAGAAAAGGAAAAGAAAAGAGAATAAAAGGAAAGAAAAGAGAAATAAAAGAGAAAGTGAGGAGAGGGGAAAATAGCAAGGGAATGCTAGCTTGCTAGAATGTGTTCCATGAGTAGGGCCTGTAGTATAGGTCTGTGCGTCACAGTTGCTGCTTCGGTGGTCTGACTGGTCACGTGCTTCAAATCCTAAAAGGAGGTATAACCTAGGGATAAAATATAAGTTAAAGAGTTTTCTCGGGACATTCTCAGTGCAAGCTGGGTATGGTAGCTCGTGTGACTGAGGGGGGTGTTCTTTTTATGACTAAAACCCAGCTACAATCATTCTTGTAATCATGGTGCTTAAATAAAGATTTTTTTTTTGTTGTGGTTTTTGGGTCACACCCGGCAGTGCAAACCAATGACCTTTTGCATGAAAGGCAAACGCCTTACCTCCATGCTATCTCCCGGGCCCCTAAAGATATTATTTTAAAAAAGAAAATATAAATTTGAAGTTCATTAATTATTTTCTCTAATAAACAGTCAGAGAAGAGGCTGGAGATATAATATAAGGTTAAGGCAATTGTCTTACATTTGACTGGCTCGAATTTGATTGCTGATACAACATGTGGTTTTTTGAGCACCACCAGAAGTGATCTCTGAGCAGAGATCGAAAAGTAAACCCAGAATATTGCTGGATATAGCCTAAAAACAAACACACACAAAATGCATATTCAAGAAGAAACTACTAAATAGCTTGGAGCAGGTATGAGTGGTAGTTTTGCAGTGCTGAGGCCTAATTTGATATAGTCTCATTTATTTATCTTTGCTTCTATTTGCTTAGGAAGGAGTGTGATACAGTGAGACCATAGTAGAAGGAAGTGTCACTCTGGTGGAGGGTGTGGTGCATGAAACTCTATCAGTAATAGTATTATTATAAATCACAATGACAAAATAAAATTTAAATTAAGAAAAAAGAGAATGAAATTGAGGACTAAAGGATCTTATGAGACATATTATCCACTTTTGACCTCTGTTCACTGTCTTCTCACTTCTCATTCTCAAAGATCTATTTCATTGAAATTAGTGTTAATATTAAAAATTGATTAAAATAAGAATTATGCTTTATACTACAAACAAGTTTATCTTCATGTATAATCACCTCAAGTCAGAAATATCTTCTTTAAATATTCTTTCCACTGTTTGCAACCCATTGGATTCCATAATTTATATATCATGCTTTGCAAATCTATTGCCAATCTTCAACACTCTATTAGTGGATAGTTTTACTATTTCTTAACTGCATCACTCCAACATTCTTCTAGATATATTTCAACAAACTTCTGGTGGCAGGCTGATCTTTCTAAAATGCAAATTTTACCCTTGCTTATGAACTTTCAATACCTCCTTCACAAATTGAATATAAAGTGTGGCTAAATCCCTTAAATGACCTAGAGCTTGCTTATGCACCTAAATGTATTTTAACAATATATACAAGTTACTCTTATAATTCTTATTGAATGATTCTATTGAATGATCTGAAACTCCATGAAAAGCATCTTACTATTTCATATTTGTTTATATTTGGGGAACGATCACACATGGTGGTGCTCAGGGCTTGCTCTTGGATTTATACTCAAGGATCATTCTTGGTGGAGGTCAAGAAACCATATATGGTGCCAGAAATCTAACTTAGGATTATGTAAAGCAAGACTCCTACCTGTTGTACTATTTTTCTAGCCTCAGAACGCTCTTAATTTTCTTTATCTTTTTTCCCATTCTATTTTCTTCATTATCAGCTATGTTTATATATTGCCATTCAAGTTTTCATAATTTAGCACTAAGTTCAAGTGAGTTTTTCTTCTATTTTCCAATGTTGCATTCATTTTCCCAGCATGGCCTCTAGGAGCAGATTACTGTATACTTAGTGGGAATCATTAGAATGGAACAAAGGAATAACACTGGATCTAGAGAACCCACTTGTCTTCTGTTGCTCCATATTATGGACTCTGAGTTGAGAGATAGATATCATTACAGAGTAGAATTGTTCTTATATTGAGACAGATCTTCATCCCAATATCTCTGCACGCGATAGAGAAAATTGATGGGGCTAAATATCCTTAAGGACCACATGTCTAAGTTAAAAGGACTCAGTTAAAGAAACTCTCTAGCATCTTAACTTGAGTAACCTATACTAGTATAACCCTAATGAAAACACTCTACATTTAGCCACCAGGTGGCTTCCCATAGGCTTGTATCTGTGAAGATACCCCATGGTAGCATCAAATCAACTTCAGGAACTTTTCTTTGAAATATAGGTAGGGTGATGGGTTATTTAGTCCTCCAGTGGGTACTAGAGGGGAGGAAGTTCAGGCGTGTTCTGTGTTTTCCTATGCTGAAACATTTTACAGTCGTACCTCTAGGAGCACTTAAGACAAGAGGCGAAGTTATACAGGAGAACATATGATAATCACTTGGGGCAGAGACATTCTCTAGGTCAAGATACTTTCTGATTTGCTACAGTGATGGTGATGATGTTTTGACAAACTTTCTAGAAAGCTGTCAGTGAATATTTTGTCAAGAGATTGATTTAAAAATTACCCAGAAAGTATTAACAGTGGTAATGAAGATGATTCATGATTTTTAGTCAGAGGTGACCTGTTAGATCTTATGGTCTTGGTGCTTGGGGAGAAAATAAGCAAGTGTCAGAAACTTCCTATAATAGCATTTACTTATCATTGTAGGACAAGATATGTAAATTACTAATTAAGTACAATTATGTAAAATAAAACTTTTGTCATTTTTCTCTTCTAATGGATACCTGCTCTTCAAGAGAAATACATTGCTGAAAGAAAAGTGGAATACATTTGATTTTCTTTTTTTTTACTTTTTTATATAATAATAATTTTTATTTTGACCAAAGTGGATTACATATCTTTCACAGTAATATTTTAGGTACATATTAACATTGAATCAGGGGTGATTTTCTATATATTTATGAGTGACAAAATCATCTGAATTTTGCCCTCTTACAATCTGTTCACTAAGGAAAAACTTTTATAAATGCATTTATTTATAAAGAACACTTATCAGAGCCATAGCAAACATTGCATTCACTGCATTTCCTCTTACTAGTAGGTATTCATTGTTCTTCCTCTTGCTTCTCTTTATTATGATTATATTATTTTGCTTCTTTAATGAAGGTATTAGAAAGCCAGTCATTTGCATAATAAGCATTTTACCTTTGGCCCCTTTTTTCCATCCTACTGGCTTTTTCTAGTAGTCTCTGATTGCCTGGTATAAAATAAATAGACATCATAAGTATCTCATTAACCCTGGGTTCTGACTTCCTTGCTAATCAGCTTAGTATTTCTGAGAATTCAA
Source organism: Crocidura indochinensis (assembly GCA_004027635.1). NCBI lineage: Eukaryota > Metazoa > Chordata > Mammalia > Eulipotyphla > Soricidae > Crocidura > Crocidura indochinensis. The sequence continues at coordinate 13,283 of PVKC010024283.1, read as the reverse complement.
AGGAAGAGACAAGAAATTTACTCATAAGAAGTCAGTTGATTAAAGGTTTTAGTTCTAAGATGCTTCTCAGAAACATGTTTGCCTGTAAGAGAAATAGGAAATAAATAGAGATTTCTGTGGTGAGTATATCTCCATGAATCTAATTAGCCTAGGATCTAGGCTTCTGGTGGCAAGAATACTCTCAGTCTTAGGAAAACTTAGACTGTTCTAGTTCTTTCTTCATCAATTTATCTGTAACAGACTCCTAAATGTGTTCACTATGTGTTGACTATAAGGGAAAAATAAGTTTCCCACCATTGTCAATCCTCACTAAATTTACTTTCTGCTTCCATGACTGTGTTCCCTGAGTAGAAAAGTATCTATTCTGCATATGCTCATAAGGGATTTTGTAACTCTGGAGATAAAATTTCTGATATATATATATATATTATATGTATTTAAAGTCATAGATAACAATATGACAGACATTCTTGCTGAGGCAAAGCATGATAATCTGAAATTTGTAAACTATTCTAAATTGTATATAGACTGTAGTAATAGATAATATAATTCTAATAATAAATGCATCTGTCTTTGAGAAAAATGAGAGCCTAAAGAAATAATGACTGCAATTTTCAAATCAGATCCAGGCATTCTGGTTACTGTGATTAGCCAATCTATAACAACTAAGATTCTTGCAATGCTCTATAAATTACAAAAAGAAAACTCAGAAAGAAGTTTTTTTCTGCTGGATATACTCTTAGCAAGGTGTAGATAAATTGTGTAAATCAAAAAATGGAAGGTTATGATATAACTTTATGTTACAGGTAAAACTTGAGTCTCTCAGACAAAACTTGAATAAATTAATCTTATCTCATTTGCCACACTCTTTCTGAAATTCTCATACACTAAGATTCAAGTTTCAGAAATATTTAAATTGGGACTTGGATAAGGTTCGGTGATAGAAAGTCTTCCATGCATGTGTGAAGTCTTAGCTCATGCCCTAGCCAGTGCTAGGGGAAAAAAACTCCATTGAAAAACAACCATAAAAACGAACAAAAAGAACCCTAGAAATAGGAAAGGGAACAGAATTTTTGTTTATTATCTCTAACTTTGTGTCAGAAGTTAATCACAACAGTATTTTACAGTTTTTGATTAGTCACAGGAAATAGATAGCAGGGCTGATCTTGGGACTTTGTCTCAGCATATTTAGTCTGGTTAATATCATTGCAATTTGCTGCAGATGTGTAACGTCTAAGCAAAACCTTAGTGAATACATTTTTACTGGAAATTAAGCGGGTGCGAAAAGCGAACGAATATGAAATATGAAATGAAATAAATGAGACCATACAAGAATGCATGGTGTCCTTCGCCAAAGGGACTAGTGACAAAATTTTATTTCAGGAGAAGACTTTTACAAGCAGGTTTAGGAATACAGGGTGTTGCCAGGGAGAAACAAAAGAATGAGGGAGAAGTACCAAGAGGGACTAACCTAAAATTTACATATTAAAAGACCGTTCTTCAGGTGAGGACCAAGTTCTGGTGAGGGTTGATGGTGGAAATGTTTTGGGGGAAATGGAAATAATTGTTACCAGGAAAAGCTAGACTCAGGAAAAAACAAGTTACTGGCGCCAAGGTGATGCTAGAAGTAAGATTGACAAATAGACTAGCAAGTGGGAGACTTTTGGCAGGGTTTTTGGTACTGTTTTTCCTTTGTCTGAAGTGAGAGAGAGTGCAGAGTCACAGCCACGTTGGAATCACAGCCAATATCCACGCAAAGGGTCAAAAGATTGACTTCTCTAAGCAGGCCCCCTTGGCAAAATAATTCCTTTCAAGGAGTGCACTTGCACCAGGAAGGCAAAAGGTGCGTGCTTTCCCCAAGTGGGAAGTGACAGCAATTACTCTTACTTTGCTATTGTTATACCCATTGCTTTTAAAAGTATGGTTTTTTAATAGATAATACCACAATAAAGCCGAACTGCCATTTTTAAATTAATAAACATGTTCTTCTTTGGAACATGTTACTTATTTGGAAGTAAGCACTTCAAGATATGAAAAATGTGTGAGTGATGAAAGGAGTGAAAAACACACTTCAATGAAAGCTTTGAAATATGATATAAATTAAACTCCAGCCATAAGTTGTCTCTTTTATTTTTCTTACTGCCTGCCTCCCTGCCCTCAGCCTTTCTGCTTGCCGCAGCTTTGAACTTCTGTTGATTTGAAAAGGAATAAAAAACCTCACATCAGGTTTCCCTCGGAAGGGGGATACCATTTTGTGAGAACCACATGTTTCTCCCTGGAGGGGGGGACACAATTTTGTGGGGACCACATGTACTTGCTAGCGAGGGGGAGGTCCTGCCTCACAGAAGTTGCGTTGTTCTTTCCTTCCCACAGATTCGTGATGCTGGGTGGAAGTCCCGACTCACGGAAGTTGTCTTTCCCCTTCCGACCCCTCCCACTTCCTGGCTTTTAAAAGAGGGAGCAGGAAGCTCCACGTGGTCCTTTACCTCCGTCTGTATAGACAGGCAGATGACCCTGGCCAGTAGTCCTGGCCAGTCAGAATGAATAAACTCACCTGACCATTTGTCTGGGTCTCTTTATCTGTGCCGGGCAGCGGAAAACTGGGGTTTTTCGGACTCCTACAGTGATGCCGGAGAAATAACATGGAGGTAAGGCATTTGCCTTTCATGCAGAAGGGCTATGGTTTGAATCCATGCATCTCATATGGTCCCCTGTGCCTGCCAGGGGCGATTTCTGAGCATAGAGCCAGGAGTAACCACTGAGCAGTGCCTGGTGTGACCCAAAAACCAAAAAAAAAAAAAAAAAAAATGTGTGTGAGTGTTCTTGATTTCTAGATTGTATCCAATATACTATGGTTACAAATGGTAAGATCATTTAGAGCAGAAGCACTTGAAAATACATCTCTTAGGAAATCTCTTCAAATAATATTTTTGTGAAGAAAATCTATAAGAAAATATACATTTTCTGTAGTTTCATTGAGTCTGGGAATGTAAAAATTAATGGAAGTAAGTTAACAATAAAAATACAATGTAAAAGTGGCCCCAACAATAACAAAAATGCTTGGAGTGGACTCAGATCCATGGTAAGTGTGGGCAGCATGGCAGATTGGCAAAAATAACTGTAATCATAAGTTTGACTGTGGTCTTGTTATTCACACAGGTCAGAGGCCAAGAAGGTCAAGTCATATGCAGCCTCAAAAAAATCTCTTATCCATAAAAACTATCTGAAACCTCTTTGGCAATTGGGAAGACTGGTAGAGACATAGGAAAGAAACACTTTAAAATCACAAGGAACCATGGTAGACCAGCAAAAAAAACCCAACATACATTGTGGGTGAAGACTGCAATCCTGTACACCCAATCAGTACTAATACCCTATGTAACCTCTCTAAAATTTAGTTCAGAGTGGAAATACTAAGGACATTCAAAAAGCCCAAAGAAACAATGGGATGGACTGTCAATAAAACACAGGGAGATATGAAAACAGAAATGAGAAAAATATAAACAGAAATGTCATAACTGAAAGCTTGGTAAGCAAAATGAAAATTCATTAAAAGACTTGTCAACAGTGTAATGCCTTCTAAGGACAGAATGAGTGAGCTGGAAGATGAAGTATAGAAAACACAGCAATAGAAGATAGGAAAAAAGTATCAAATGAACAGAGGATGGAAAAAATTAGCAAAATAAACTGACAATAGTAGAATTTTGGAATAAATTTAATAGAAACAACATAAGAATTATTGGGTTATCAGAGATCCAGGACTAAAGAAGCTACAATCAGAGGCATTATTGCTTAGAATAATGAGCTAAAGAGTGTTTGCACCTATATCATGAATGCCTGAGGTGTACCACATAAAAGAGACCCAAAATAAAAGATCCAAAGGCACATCCTAGTTACAATAATGAAAACCATAGAGACAGAATTCTGAAAACAGAAAAATACAAAAAAGAAATTAAATACAAAGTAACATCCTGATAGCTAATAGCAGATTTATCACAAAGGTAAAGTGAGACAGAGTGAAAAAACTTAACAAAATTAATATCTCACCCAAGTGTACTTCACCCAGCCAGACTTTCATTAAAGCTTACAGGAAGGAAGAGTCTGCCCTTGCTATGAAATTACCAACTGGGAGACACTGAGGGTTCTTGTTTCCTTTGCCTGTTTCTCTCCTCTCCTGTCTCCTGAAACTCTCCTGAAAGGACCAAGAAGGGTCCAGCAAAAAACTATCTCCAAGAGGCGCCCACACAAGAAAAACTGAGTGGGTGAAAATCGGCTACCAGGGGCCCGGGAGATAGCATGGAGGTAAGGCATTTGCCTTTCATGCAAAAGATCATTGGTTCGAATCCCGGTGCCCCATATGGTCCCTCGTGCCTGCCAGGAGTAATTTCTGAGAATGGAGCCAGGAGTAACCCCTGAGCACTGCAAGGTGTGACCCCCCCCCCAAAAAAAAAAAGAAAAAAAATCGGCTACCAGAGGTGCCCTGGCAGAAAGTTAGATCCTTTTTCTGTGAAGGCAGGTGGGAGGGATCTGCCCTGCTGTGAGATTACCAAGTGAGAAAGGCTGAAGAGACCTGTCCTATTTATGTGTTTCTCTATTCTGTCTCCTGAAACTCTCCTGAGAGGGCCAGGAAGGGCTCACAAAAAATGTTCCTAGAAGTTCCCCCAAAGCACAGTTGCTTCGCTTTGTGGCCATCCTCTTTTTCTAACTAATGAACCCCACCATAACACAGAAAAAAAAATCACACTACAGTAGTAACAAGGGAAAATCTTGCAAGCATAACAATGGGGAAGTCTCACAGGAAAATACCATGAACAGAGAATGAAGATGATAGCTCTGATGATCCCCCCCCCAAAAAAAAACAAAACAAAACAAAACAAAAAATATACAAATCATCTGATTAATTTCTACAATAAGGAGTTTAGAATAGAAACATGGAGGTTCCTCATGCAAATCAAAGAAAACATACTCTAGCTGAATAGAACAAAAAGACAGAAATCAGAAAACTCCAGACTGAAATAACATATCTAAAAAACATGGTAGCTGAACTGAAAATCTCAATGGAAAGCCTCTCCAACAGGGTAACAGCAGCTAAGGACAGAATCAGTGAATTGGAAAATGAAATGCAGAACAATGCCATACAGCAGAAGAGATTGGAAAAGAACCTTAAGGCAAATGATCAGACAATGGAAAAAAGTACTCAAATAATGTGAACAGATGAAAATAGAAGTCTTTGATAAACTCAACAGAAACAACATAAGAATCAATAGAGTCCCAGAGGCCCACAAAGAAGATACCCAGGAAGAATCAACACTCAAAGACATCATCACAGAGAAACTCCCAGAGCTAAGGCTACATGCAGTCAAATCCTGTATGCCCCAAGAGTACCAGCTAAAAGAGACCCGAAGATAAACACCACAAGACACATTCTAGTCACAATGATGAATCCTACAGATAGAGATAGAATACTGAAAGCAGCAAGATCAAAAAGGAAAATTGCATTTAAAGAAGCATTCTTAAGATTTATAGCAGACATGTCACAAGAAACTCTCAAGGCCAGAAGACAGTGGCGGGATATTGTGACAATACTGAATGAAATGGACACTTCACCCAGAATACTGCATGACTGAAACTCAACTACAATCATATTTGTAATCAAAGTGTTTTAATAAAGATATTAATAACAAAGACTTAAAGGAAAGATGTCTTTTTTTTAGATATTTGGAGTTTTATTTATTTATTGTTAAAATATATTTTTTAGTTTGTGGCCATAGTCAGTGATACTCAGAGGTTATTCCTGGCTCTGCCTTGGGAATTACTACTGGTGGGCTCAGGGGACCATCTGGAAAAAAGATGGAAATTGGGTTGACAATGTGCAAGGCAAATACCCTACCTTCTTTTTTTTTTATTAATATCTTTATACAATTTGATTACAAACATGATTATGGTTGGTTTTAGTCAGATAAAGTATACCCCTCTTCACCAGAGCAACATTCCCATTACCAATACCCCAAATCTCCCATCTCCCTACCCGCATCCCCTGCTTGTATTTGAGACAGGTTTTCTTCTTCCCTCATTCATTCACACTGTTATATTAGTTTTCCGATACATGTATGCACATGGAATCTATTATGCTGAGTGAAATAAGTCAGAGGGAGAGAGATAGACACAGAATAGTCTCACTCATCTATGGGTTTTAAGAAAAATAAGACATTTTTGTAACAATTCTCAGAGACAATAGAAATGAGGGCTGGAAAGTCTAGCTTACAATATGAAGTTCACCACAAAGAGTGGTGAGTGCAGTTAGAGAAATAACTACACGGACAACTAAGATGTACAGTTTTATGTATAAGCAACAGCAAATGAACTTTTCAGGCTCAAAACCAATTTTAAGAAATATGAAAGACGTACTTTAGAATTGAATGAACCCCACAAACATACTGAACGTCTACGAAAGGGCACCACAAAAATTCATGACAATAATCTCTCTAAATGTCAATGAACTAAATGCACGTGGAGTGGCAAATGGATAAGAACATTGAATCCATCATTCTGATGCTTAGAAACACATTTGAGTTGGAAGACAAACCTTCTAGCATACAACTTCCTTAAAAAGGCAGGGATGACCATACTAATAGGTTGCATTAAGACTGAAAAGGTTGTAAGAGACAGAGAATGCTACTTTTTAGTAAACAAGGAATTTAGAAAATCAAGTAATCAAGGAATATATCAGAAAGAAATCACAATCCTATGCATAGATGTTCCCAATAAGGGGTCAGCAAAATACTTAAAACTTCTGTGAATAGACTTGAAGCAAGACATCAATAGCAACACAATAGTAGTGGGAGACTTCAGCATCACGCTGTCAGTTCTTGATAGATGAACCAAACTAAAAGTAAATAAGGATATACTGGCTTTGAAAGAAAAAATGGAATAGAGATGTTAGTACATATAGGTAGTACTTTTCATCCCCCAAAAGTCAATTATATATTTGTCTCTAGTGTACATGGGACATTTTTCAAGATAAATTACCTGATGGACCACAAAGCATAAAATCAAAGCATAAAATCAAAAATCTTCATAAAATCAAGAGTATCAACATTGTGTCAACTGTATTCTCAGAACATGATGTACTAAAAATAAAAAGTAAATTACAAACGGAAACAGAAAATTAATCTGGAAATACCTGGAAATTAAAAATACCTGGAAATTCAAACATTCCACTACTCATCAACCACTGGATCAGAGATAAGTCAAATGGAAATGAAAAGATTCATGAAAATAAATGAGAATGAGGACTTGATACATCAGAATTTATATGACACAGCAAAATCATTATTAAGAGGAAAATTTATTGCTTTGCAAATCTTCATCAGAAAGGAAGAAAGGGCCTACATAAATAAATAACTGCACGGCTTAAGAAATTGGAAAATGCCAGCCAAAGAGCCAAAAGCAGGAAGATGGAAATAAATAATAAGCTTAGAGTAGAAATTAATGGCATGAACACCCCCCCCAAATACTAAAGATCAATGAAAGCTAGGGTTGGTTAGATAAATCATTAGCAAGACTCAGAAGAAAAGAAAACACTTATAAACCAAATCATAAATGAAAAGGGGTATATCACAAAAGACACCACAGAAATTCAAAAGATTATCAGAAATTACTTTGATAATCTTTATGTCCAAAATGAGAGGATCTAAAAGAAATGGATAAATATTTGGACTTCAATAAGCTCTCAAGTTTGAACCAAGATAGTTTGGAATACCTGAACAGACCTATCCCTATTGATGAAACTAAAATGGTAATCAAAAGGCTTCTAAAAACAAAAGCCCAGGCCCAGAGGGATTCAACAGTGAAGTCTTTCAGACCTTTGAAAAGGACCTGTTGCCAACCCATTTAAGAAATAGAAGAAATAGAAATACTCCGAAATAATTTCTGTGAATCTATCCTCAACCGGATACCAAAAGCAGAGGCACTACACAAAAATAAAATTACATGTTCATCTTTGATGAACACAGATGCAATGATTCTCCTCAAAATAGCAAGTAGAATCCAACAATTTATCAAAAAAAGTCATATGCCATTACAAAATTGGATTTATCCCAAGAATGTAAGGATAGTTTAATATATGCAAGTCATTCAACATTATACACCCTGTCAATAAAAGGAAAATATGATCATATAAATAGATCCAGAGAAAGCATTTTACAAGATCCAGCACTGATTCATGGGAATCTTAACAAAATGGGAATTGAAGGAGCTGTCCTCAATATAATCAATGTCATTTACTACAAGCCCACAGAAAACATTATACTCAATGGGGAAAAAGGCCTTTCCTCTAAGATCTATCACAAGACAAAGGTTGCCCATTCTAGCTAGTTCTGTTCTTTATAGTACTAGATGTACTTGCCATAGAAATTAGCCAAGAAAATAATATCAAAGTCATCCAGATAAGAAGGGAAGAACTGAAGCTCTTTATATTTATAGGTGATGTGACACTATATTTAGAAAACCCTATACACTGCACTAAATACTTCTAAAAACAATTGATTTGAATAAAGTGGCAGGATATGAAATTAAAAAAGTATTAACAAATTAATAAAGTATCTCAGAATCAACTTAAGTTCTAGGGGGGCTATACAAAGAAAACTACAAAATTTATTTCAAGAAATAATTAACAAAGTATTAAGAAATTAATAAAGTACCTCAGAATCAACTTAAGTTCTAGGGGTCCTATACAAAGTAAACTAGAAAAATTATTTCAAGAAATAAGAGAGGACACAAAGAAATGGAAACACTATCCAAAGCATTTTAAAGACTTGAGGGGCAGTTCTTATTATTCATTGGGATACCCATGGCATTTCACATAGAAATAGTTATGAAGCAATAAAATCATATGTGAAATTTATATAAAACAATAAAACTTCATGAATAGCTAAAGCATTCCATGGAAAAAAGAGATGGGGCGCCATTACTTTCAATTTCGAAATGAATTGCAAATCAGGAAAAATATTTAAGTGGTACTACTGATTTAGAACTCTTCCTGACACCAAAGGCATATGAAAAATACTCTTCACATCATTAATCATCAGAAAGATGCAAACAAGGTAAATGAAATATCTCTCACACCACAGAGACTTGCACACATCACAAAGAACAAGAACACCAGTACTGGCATGGATACGGAGAGAAAAGGACTCTCATTTATAGCTAGTTGGAATTTGGATTGGTCCAACCTTTTTGGAAAACAATATGGATATTGTTTTTTTTTTATCTTCAGCTTGGCCAGCCCTCTCCTCCAAAGATGATCAGCTTTCTGCTGAGTGATCACTGTACCCAGAATTTTTCATAGCTTGCTTGAGAGCAGAGTGAGTCTATTGAATTGTCCTGGAGTTAACAAGGCCACTGCCTTTGTGACTGTGGTTATAACAGCAAGGCTTTCCTGAATAAGGAAGGTATGGGGGGAGGGGGCCTGCACATGCTTCAGAAAGCCCTGTGATATGAGCTCAAATACTGATGTTCCTGAAGTTGGGTGATTGGTGTCCCCAAAGAAAATTGTGGAGTGGTGAGGCAGGTCCTCTAGCAGAACAATGATTCTTGGTGATGAATGCAGCAGGTGTGGCTTGGGTAGGGTGGGAACTTGGCCTGCTCTGTCTTCCTGAGATTACAAGCTTTCTCCTGCATGGCTATGTACCCATGATTTTTCATGGCTCAGTTTACATCTCATTCGAGAATAGAGTGAATCTATGAAGTTGGCCTGATGGAACATGGAGACTTGAATTACTTCTTCTTAGGGATACTGCAAAATGAGTGAATTAATATCTGGCTTCAAATGATGTAATGCCTTTTTTATTATGTAAACTGAATTATAAGGTTAAGTAGTGATTCACATAAATAATATTTGACCATGTGCTGTGTCGCTTCATAATTGGGATGTTAATATAGCTTACATCAGCTAAGGAGAGTTATTTTTATATAAATTCTGCACAGCAGCTGTTTAGTATCATTATGGTTCTTGAAAGTTTGTGAAGTAAAGCAAATGACCAAAATAGTATTAACTTTATTTAACTTATAAGAATTATTTTGAGAACTATTTTTAATTAATTGTATATTTTGAGCAAGATTAGTTACATTTCATTGTTTAGATTTCTAAACTGAGTCTATTATTTTTATAACCACTGGCATTAATAGTGGTGTCCTGCCCTATGTCTAATCAGTACAAGAATTATGAAGAATTATTTGATATGTAATTCAACATACTTGTGCAGTCTCAAGAATGTACTTGAAACACTGGCATATGCAACATAATGTACTTTTAGGTGGTTGTTAGTTGTAGATTGTATAGTTCAGTCCAAAGTATTTTAGAAGTTTCATCATAGTTGATTCTAAAGTAGATAATGTGTTAAAGTTGGTGGCAATCTCATAATATCAGGACTCGCTAAATTGAAAAAGGTTATAAATGACCAACTTTAAGCATCATCAATCTCAGTGAATGTTATTGTGAACACTCCAATAACTTTGTAATGAGGGATTTTGGGGGGCATACTATTAGCAGACAACCTTCAGTAGTCAATCTTCTGCAACATTACCTCAGTATTAAATAGTCACCTTGCTTGAGGTCATGCCCTTTCTCAATGACTGATGAAATATGAATATACAATTATCTTGGTCTAATTTATGACAATTCTAAGGGTTCATTCTAGTTCTAGAATTCTCATTGCAATGAGCAGAGCCTTTTCCAGTGGAGATAGTGTTGGTGGTTTTGGTGGGTAACTATTTCAGTTTTGCTTTCAAATATTCCGTGTATGTGTATGTGTGTGTGTGTGTGTGTGTGTGTGTGTGTGTGTGTGTGTGTGTGTGTGTGTGTGTGTGTGTGTGTGTGTGTGTGTGTGTGTGCGTGCGCGCGTTCGTTACTGGGAACCACTTAGCAATTAGGAAAGTGGTAAATTCATGTCCACAAAGCAGATAGATATCTGGTCTGCATATCACAGGAAATAGTTTTCATAGTTAAATAACAGGGAAGAAATGGTAGATTGCAGAGCAGGGGTTGCAGAATCAACTATAACACTCTTATGCTATTATTCCCTGATGCACATTACATCTTATCTACAAACCTACAGTGTACAGTTTATACTTTGGGGGCAAGAATAAACTGAGCAAAAACTGTCCTTATGTACTTTAAATTTTAGGCAAGAAGAATTATCTAATACAGGTCTTTAGTGGGTTTTATTCTTCATGGTCAATACTTCCTTCCATTTTCATAGAAATTGGTACCTGGAGTATAACATGGGTCTTTTTGCTGAAATCACACTTTATCATTTCTTTTCCTGGAGATTCTAGAATAAGGGGAACCTATTTTCTACAAGATTTTTTGTTCTGTCATGTTAGTGCTTACAGTACTCATTGTCAGTTGCTAAAGAGAAATGTGGTATTGACTGGGATCTGGCTATTTCTTGCATACTGAGGTCATAATAGTGCATGAGAGGTGGAATGGTATGAAGTGACTATTTAAGAAAAATATTTCTAGAAAGGTAGACTGTTTCAACCTTCAGGGCTTCTCTTTTGATAGTTATCTTTCACTCAGGACCAATTTTGGCATGACAAAGTTTTGCAGCTTTACAATTTCACCATTGGAATTTCACAAGAACTTAACTCCACAACTGAAGAGGTGTTTTGTTTTGTTTTTAATTATTTCACTGAACTAAGTCCTCAATCTTGAGGATGGATAAGTCCCCATGAAGAATTGTGTGTAAACCTTTGACAAAAGAAGAATGACTGTTTGAATGGAAGTAAAACAAATAAAAACAAATAAATAAAAATTTAAAAATGTAAAACAAATGGAAATGCAAACAAGAACTCCAAGAATGGCTTTCACATCTCAGTCAGAGCATCTTCAGAGGGCAGGTTTTCCAGCCTGTACTGTCTTTCAGGTCTTTGGGAGTTCAGCAACAAGCAGCTCATTTCACTGTAGTATCAAGTTCTCCATCTCCAGCTTGAAAAGTCTTCAGAAGAGAATTATCTGTATTCTTAATCAATGAGAACCAACCAGAAAAAGATTAGAAAATCTTCAGATTTGCAGCTAAATATCAGAAAATTTCAGGATTAATTTTTTAAATTTATAAGCCAAAACTTGAGACCAAAATAATACCCCAGGAACAACAGTTGAGAGAGAAGAGCATGACTTAATCTCCACGAAGGCATACTATTCAAATATATTCTCCTCTTCACTTTCATTGCCTCTCTACTAAAGTACTACAGTAGTAACAGATTAAATTTTCCTCTAATTTTGGCGAGGTATTTTGTATAAGCACAGTAAGAGCAGATTTAATGATACAAATCCCGTTAGCCTGTAACTTTAGACTGATCAAATTATAACAGTGACTTTTCCCAGAGAGAATTTCTTTGTCTTTCTTTCTTTCTTTTTTTTTTTTTGTTTCTGGGTCATAGCTAGGGGTTACTCCTGGATCTATGCTAAGAAATTGCTCTTGGCAGACTTGGGGGGGATGCTGGGATTCGAACCACGACTTCTGCATGCAAGGCAAATGCCTTACCTCCATGCTATCTCTCTGGTACCACAGATAATTTCTTGTTTGTTTTTCTCAGGTTTGGCTTTTTCAATTCATTTGTCCCCAGGAAGTCTTTTAGGTTTGGGAATTATCTATACCTGTGTCTCAATAACACTTTCAGTGAGAGCCCAAACAATAGCACAGTGGGTAGGACATTCGCCTTGCATGTGACCAACCCAAGGTTGATCCCAGGTATCCTATATGGTCCCTTGAGTTTATCAGGAGTACTTTCAAGCACAGAGCCAGTTGTGACTCCTGAGCACTGTTGGATGTGCACACCAAAAATACCAATTAGTGACTGCAGCTGCCACTTTTGAACTATTTTCTTAAATAGTTTTAAATTTTAAATGTGCTGAATAATTTAAGCAATTTCACTACCTGGGAGTGAGTCTTGTAAGGCAGCTGTTTTATTTTAATTCACTATTTATACTCTTTGGGAAAGGAAACATAAACAAAAAAACCTTCTTTCAACATGTTGGAGAATGGTCATTTCCAGTCGAAGAGGACTGAGGACCAATTTTTTTTCTTTTAAAGAGTCAGCTTGACCTTGAATTTAGGAGGTGATGATGCTGTTTCATTTCTGATACATTAGTATTTCCATTTTTGCTTTGAATTCCAAGTTTTCTTTGTTTGCACAGTGGAGCTTTGGGTCCACGCTGAACCTCCCTTGCTGTTTTTTGTTATTGCAAAGCCTCGTGTTCATACTGACTGTCTCAGTGG
>PVKC010024282.1:0-17014 GCA_004027635.1 Crocidura indochinensis | reverse complement strand
TTTTGCAGATGACATGATACTCTACTTAGAAAACCCTAAAGACTCTACCAAAAAGCTTCTGGAAACAATAGGCTCATATAGCAAGGTGGCAGGCTATAAAATTAATACACAAAAATCAATGGCCTTTCTATACACCAATAGTAATAAGGAAGAAATGGACATTAAGAAAACAACCCCATTCACAATAGTGCCACACAAACTCAAATATCTTGGAATCAACTTGACTAAAAATGTGAAGGACCTATACAAAGAAAACTATAAAACTCTGCTCCAGGAAATAGGAGAGGATACACGGAAATGGAAACACATACCCTGTTCATGGATTGGCAGGATTAACATCATCAAAATGGCAATACTACCCAAGGCATTATACAGATTTAATGCGATCCCTCTAAAGATCCCTGTGACATTCTTCAAAGAAGTGGATCAGGCACTTTTGAAATGTATCTGGAACAATAAACACCCTAGAATAGCGAAAGCAATCATTGGGAAAAAGAACATGGGAGGAATTACTTTCCCCAATTTCAAACTTTACTACAAAGCAATAGTTATCAAAACTGCATGGTATTGGAATAAGGACAGGCCCTCAAATCAGTAGAATAGGCTTGAATACTCAGAAAGTGTTCCCCAGACATAGTCACCTAATTTTCAATAAAGAAGCAAGAAATCCGAAATGGAGCAAAGAAAGCCTCTTCAACAAGTGGTGCTGGCACAACTGCCTAGCCACTTGCAAAAAATTGAACTTAGACCCCCAGCTAACTTCATGTACGAAGATGAAATCCAAATGGATGAAAGACCTTGATATCAGACCTGAAACCATAAAATACATAGAACATCACGTAGGCAAAACACTCCAGGACATTGAGACTACAAGCATATTCAAGGAGGAAAATGCACTCTCCAAGCAGGTGAAAGCAGATATTAACAGGTGGGAGTATATTAAGCTGAGAAGCTTCTGCACCTCAAAGGAAATAGTGCCCAGGATACAAGAACCTCCCTCTGAGTGGGAGAAACTATTCACCCAATACCCATCAGATAAGGGGCTAATCTCCAAAATATACAAGGCGCTGACAGAACTTCACAAGAAAAAAAACATATAATCCCATTAAAAAAAAAAGGGGAGAAGAAATGGACAGACACTTTGACAAGGAAGAAATGCAAATGGCCAAAAGACACATGAAAATATGCTCCACATCACTCATCATCAGAGAGATGCAAATCAAAACAACTATGAGGTACCACCTCACACCACAGAGATTGGCACACATCACAAAGAACAAGAACAAACAGTGTTGGCGGGGATGTGGAGAGAAAGGAACTCTTATCCACTGCTGGTGGGAATGCCTTATAGTTCAACCTTTATGGAAAGCGATATGGAGATTCCTCCATAAAATGGAAATCGAGCTCCAATACGATCCAGCTATACCACTCCTAGGAATATACCCTAGGAACACAAAAATACAATACAAAAAACCCTTCCTTACACCTATATTCATTGCAGCACTATTTACCATAGCAAGACTCTGGAAACAACCAAGATGCCCTTCAACAGACGAATGGCTAAAGAAACTGTGGTACATATACACAATGGAATATTATGCAGGAGAGATGAAGTCATGAAATTTTCCTACACATGGATGTACATGGAATCTATCATGCTCAGTGAAATATGTCAGAGAGAGAGAGAGAAAAACGCAGAATCGTATCACTCATCTATGGATTTTAAGGAAAATGAAAGACATTCCTACAATAGTAATAATTTTCAGACACAAAAGAGAACAGAGCTGGAAGTTCCCGCTCACCCCAGGAAGCTCACCACAAAAAGTGGTCAGCTTAGTTAGAGAAACAATTACATTTTGAACTGTCCTAAAAATGAGAACCTATGAGGGAAATGGAGAGCCTGTCTAGAGTACAGGCGGGGGGTGGTTGGGGAGGAGGGAGATTTGGGACAATGGTGATGGGAACGTTGCACTGGTGATGGGTGGTGTTCTATACATGACTGAAACTCAAACACAATTATGTATGTAATCAAGGTGTCAAAAAATTTAAAAAAAAAGAAAAAAAAAGAAAAATACCTGTCATAAATTTTTACCTTGGTGTCCTGAATAATAATAGTAAATTGGTTGATCAACAATGATTTTATAAATAAAAACCTAAATGGGCATAGAAACAGTAATAATGACCTTGAGATATTTATTTTAACTTATAACCAGTGATATTTTATTTTGTTTGATTTTTTTTTTTTGGTCGTAGGACAGGGGCAAGGCTGGACTGTGTGATGAAAACAAAAACTAGAAATTCACACATGTGAAGAATGTTTTCTACTACTGAGATACTACTGAGATTCACCAAATCAATTTTGGTTTTAGAACAGAGCAGTGTTTAGTGAAGCCTAAAGAAATGTTAGATTTGATCACAGAAGAAAATACTATACAAACACTCTTATTTTTAAAATATTTGAGTTGCAATCATGGTGACAATTTTATAAGGTTATAAGGTATAGGAATTATGCCCATGATAAATTATCTTAACAACATTGTAAAACAAAAATAATTAAAAAGTAAATTTAAATTATTATAATTTTGTAAAAGTATGGTTGGATCTCAGCTATCAGACATAGCAAGAACCATGACTGAAATTATAATGAAAGGTTCAAGTTACATTATGACATATCTTGAATGGCATGGGAACTTTTTTTACGCATGTTATCTTTCTTTTTTTAATTAATATCTCAGGTCTGATATCAAGGTCTTTCATCCATTTGGATTTTACCTTCATTTGCAAGTGGCTATCCAGTTGTGCCAACATCACTTTTTGAGGCTTTTGCTGTTCCATTTACAATTTCTTGCTCCTTTATCAAAAATTTGGTGATTGTATGTCTGGAGAAAATTCTCTGAATACTCAAGCCTATTTCCCTGATCTGAGTGTCTGTCTTTATTCCAATACCATGCTGTTTTGATAACTATTGTTTTGTAATACAGTTTAAATTTGGGGAAAGTAACTGTTTTTTTTTTTTTTTAACTAAAGTACATTGTTGGATGGTTTCCATGTGATTAGGAACTTTTCTGGAAACAGTGAATGAAGATTAAGTCTGTCCAATTCAGCAAGAGTGTGGACATTTTAACTATATTTGCTGTCATCTAAGTTTATTCTAGTCTACCTAGGCTACTTTGAGATTCCAATGAGCATAAGGATCTCATTAATAAGGAGCTAGTTAACATTTGGAATATGATGAAAATATTCATATATTGACTCAGGGGTTGGACAACCTAGTATGCTTGGAGCCCAGAGCAGGTCTTATGTCAGAAAACTTCAGTGGTGAGATCTCCTCATATTTAGGCCAAGGCTTTTCCTTTACTTTTTCCATCCTATTTTGCTGGGACCATGCAAACAACAACAATTGCCACTCTAACCCCATTTTTACTGTAGTTCGTTAGCTCTTGTGTAGAAGAAGAAAAAGAAAAAAAGAAGAGAAGAAGAAAAGAAGAGAAGAAGAAAGAAGAAGAAGAAGAAGAGGAAGAAGAGGAAGAAGAAGAAGAAGAAGAAGAGGAAGAAGAAGAAGAAGAAGAGGAAGAAGAAGAAGAAGAAGAAGAAGAAGAAGAAGAAGAAGAAGAAGAAGAAGAAGAAGAAGAAGAAGAAGAAGAAGAAGAAGAAGAAGAAGAAGAAGAAGAAGAAGAAGAAGAAGAAGAAGAAGAAGAGCTACTACACCTTCAGCAAGGGCTTTAATAAGTTCATCATGGATTCAATAATGTTTAAAAATATACTTGCTATTAAACTTTCTTTTTTCCTTTTTATTTCATTTCTTTAGTTTTTGTTTCTATTCTTTTAATAGCTGTGCATTTGTTATTCCTGAAACAAATGTATTATGATCAATTGTGTCAACTATGTGATGTATTTTCTTTAAATAAAAAAATACATCCAGGCATTGACTTTGATTTTTGACTCAGATCGTGTTGTTACATTATGGAAATAAAGGCTGCACCATAGCAGTTTTATTAACAATTGTGAAAGGTTGGAGTCAGAGAGATAGCATGGAAGTGGAGTAGTCACTTTGTTTCCTACTATGGATTATAAACACAGTACTTCTCTCATGAACATTTCATTAATCGATATAGATGTTTCTTTGGTGGCCTGGACTACATCAACAAAGAAAGACAAAGATCCACAATTTAGTACAAACTAAACCATCACTCCCATGTACAAATAAAATAAGGTGAAAAAAGAGCCTAGAACCAAGCATAAGGAGGAATCATTTTAAAGAAGCAAATTCTGCCTTCTAGGCAAAGTATAGATACCCAGAATTCCCCTATGTACCAGTCTTTTTCTTTTGTTAGGAGAAAAGTATCTTCCTGTTTTAATCTGCAATTAAATAGCTACTCCTTCCACTGCTCTGGAGGTGGCTACATCCAAAAGCATTAAAACCCAGAATTCTTTCAAAGACTACCCCAGTTATCTGTCTTCTAGGTCACATATCACAGGAGAGACCCTTAGGGCTAAAATTTTAAAAGGTAACTAGGCTTTTTACTCTGAAGATGACAGGTGTGCTATGTATTATATTGGACAATGATATAAGAATTTCCAGCATGAAACACTCCTCCTACCCTGCCCTATCCTCCTGAAATGATCAAAGGTTTAAAGAATATTCATGTCCAATCCCATAATGGTGTAGAAACTTATATTTGTACCTATGCTCAGGAGAATTTCTAAATGTGGTGAGTGAAGTTCTCACTGTCAAAATTCTGGTTAGGTTTATATCTTAGAAGATGCTCTGGAAAAGAAGAAAAGATATATTTACTGGCTCCCACATTGCTGGGAAGAGGAAACTTTTTCTAAATTTTCAAGTATTGTTTGCTACCTTTTAGCTTACAACTCCCTTTAAAAACTGCTGGTTTTTACATCGCCCTTAAAACATTTCCCTGGTTCCTGTTAGTAATCTTTGCCTCCTTTATGTCATTTTATAAACTACTTACCATGCCAAGCACTCAAATTAAATTTCACAAGGAAAGAAACTTTCTCATGTTCCAGTGTCAAACACATAGAAGTAACCATTTTATTTGGATAAGAGTAATAATTAAATAAATGGCTTTGATGCTGTTAATTGTTACTATTTATAGCTTAGATACAAGCAAATACTATTTTTTCACTTTTGCAATATAAATAACATTTGCATATTTGTGCTTCTCTATTGACTTCTAGGTAAGAATTTCTTATAATCAAGCATACCAGAAATACCTTCAAATTCATACATAGCCAACTGGGAATTGGTGCAGGATCAGAACCTAAACAGGCATGAAACATAGAGGAATTTTCAAAAGCTCAGCTCTGTGCATATCAAATGAGTTTATTGAAGAAGTATACAATTCCATAGGGCACATGGACAGTAAGGTTCATTATTTTTTTAATCTTTATAATTTTGTTGCCATTAGAAAAGAACTACTTCCCACTGCCATTGGAGAAGAACTATAATAGGAGAAATTAATCATTGGAAAAAGAAAAAACAACACTAGAGTAAAATTAGGACAATACTCACAGGATGTTTAATTGCCTCAGTTTTCTATCTAGTGTAAGTCCTTGCCAGTCATCCTGAAAGTAAAGGAGCTTTATTATGAATATGCCTATAATGCACTGATAACCAACAATGCAGAAGTGGGGATATTTTAGTCTACTCACCCTTTCCAGTAGAGCAAAACACTTTTCTACTTGATGGTTTCCTGTATCACTTAGCATTTCATATTGATTTCTTGTTTTAACCTTAGTTTACTGATACAATTGAGACAAATGATTATTCATTTCTTAATGAAATATACTTTTAATTCTAGAAACTGTTTGGGTACAGGGAAAGATACCTCGCCCCTCTAGTTCTTCTTGTAAATAAAACAGGTAAACAACACCTTCATATACACTGTTAAAGAAAAATTCAAAATGCTACACACATACACACACAATATGTGAAAATACACGTATACACCTTTATATAATGAGAGAAATAGACTACTTAATTGCAAGAGAAAGTACATAATAATATATTATAAAATAATAAGATTCATCTAGCTAGGTGTATATTTCTTTTTTGGGGGGGTCACACCTGGCAGCGCTCAGGGGTTACTCCTGGCTCTATGCTTAGAAATCACCCCTGGTAGGCATAGGGCACCATATGGGATGCCAGGATTCGAACCGCTATCCTTCTGCATGATAGGCAAACGCCTTACATCCATGCTATCTCTCCGGCCCCATATTTCTTATGTTAAGATACCTGAGATATCAAGAACAGAGGAGGGAGAGTCTGATTTTACTAATATTGTATAAAAAATATATCTTGCTAGACAGGACATTGGTAAGATAACATCTGAATAATAGTACCAACTACATTAATCTCGGTGATTAAAATGTGAAAAATATATTCTTTCTTACATTGGAATAAAGTAAAAATGATACCAAGTTCCACATCTTTTATATAATATAAAATGTTAATTATAAATATTTTATAATTATAAAATAATCAATATTCTTTAAATAATGTCACTAGACTTCTAGAGGGTTTTAAGTGACTTTAGTTTCCTTACTAATGTGACATTTTTTCTATAAGAGCTCTAAATGTGGTATAATAATGCATGCTTGATATGTTTTAGAGTATTAGTTACACAAAATCTCAAAATCTCAAAGTTTTATTGAATAGAGAAATATCAGGATACTCTGTTTCAACAACAGAATTCTAGCTACTCTATGTGCTATATAAATCTAGGACATGTCGATGCAAATATTATATTCATTTTATTAATATCATTATTTAAACACCTTGATTAAAATATTATTGTCCTTGGATTTCAGTCATGCAAAGAACACCCCCCTTCATTAGTGCAACATTCTATCACCAAAGTCACAAATCTCCCTCCTCCCCACCCCATCCCTGCCTATACACTAAATAGGCTTTCTACTTCCCTCATTCATTCACTTTGTTATGATAGTTCTCAATGTAGTTATTTCTCTAACTGCACTCATCACTCTGTGGTGAGCTTCATGTCTTGAGCTGAATCTTCCATCCCTCCTCTCTTTTGTCTCTGAGAATTACTGCAAAAAAAGGTCTTTTATTTTTCTTAAAACCCATAGATGAATGAGACTTTTCTGCATCTATCTTTCTCGCTCTGACTTATTTCACTCAACATAATAGATTCCATGCACATCCATGGATAGGAAAATTTCATGACTTCATCTCTCTTGATGACTGCAAAATATTCCATTGTGTATATGTACCACTGTTTCTTTAGCCACTTATCTGTTGAAGGGCATCTTGGTTGTTTCCAGAGTCTGGCATTTGTAGAAAGCGCTGCAATGAATATAGGTGTGAGGAAGGGATTTTTGTATTGTATTTTTGTGTTCCTAGGGTATATTTCTAGGAGTGGTATAGCTGGATCAAATGGGAACTCAATCTCCACATTGTTTTCCATAAGGGCTGAACTACAAGATGTTTCCACCAGCAGTAAATGAGTGTTCCTTTCTCTCCAAATCCCCACCAGCACTGCCTGTTTTCATTCTTTGTGATGTGTGCCAATGTATGTGACCTGAAGGTATCCCAGAGTTGTTTAGATTTGCATCTTTATGATGATTAGGATATGGAGCATTTTTTCATTGTGCCTTTTGACCATTTGTATTTTTTCTTTAACAAAGTGTCTTTTCATTTCTTCTCCCCATTTTTTGATGGGATTATATTGTATATTTTGATATTGCCTTTTATCTGATGGGTATTGGGTGAACAGTTTCTCCAATGCAGTGGGTGGATCTTGTATCCTGGGCACTATTTCCTTTGAGGTGCAGAAACTGCTCAGCTTAGTATAGTTCTATCTATTTTCCTCTGCGTCCACTTGTTTGGAGAGTGCGGTTTCCTCCTTGAAGATGTCTTTAGTCTCAATGTCATGGAGTGTTTTACCTATGTGTTGTTTTATTTACCTTATAGTTTTAGGTCTGATATCAAGATCTCTAATCCATTTAGATTTTACCTTCATAACTGGTGTTAGCTAGGGTCAGAGTTTGCTTTTTTACAAGTGGCTAACCAGTTCTGCCAACACCACTGGTTGAAGAGGCATTCCCTGCTCCATGTAGGATTATTCCTTGCTCCTTTATCAAAAATTATTTGATTGTATGTCTGGGGAACATTCTTTGAGTATTCAAGCCTATTCCACTGATCTGGGGGTCTGTTTTTATTCCAATACCAGGCTGTTTTGAAAAGTATTGCTTTGTAATACAGTTTAAAGTTGGGGAAAGTAATGCCTCTGATATTTCCAAGGTTATGTTCTTAAAATTTTACTGTTTTCTCTTGAATTGTCACATATGCATTTTTTTTTTGGTTTGTTTTGTTGTTGGGTCACATCCAGCAGTGCTCAGGGGTTACTCCTGGCTCTATGCTCAGAAATTGCTCCTGGCAGGCTCAGGGGACCATATGGGATTCCTGGATTTAAACAACCATTCTTTTGCATGCAAGACAAATGCCTTACCTCTATGTTATCTTCCGGCCCTCATAAGCATTTTTAATTAAATATAAATGTTTAAGTGTTTATTTAAAAATCTGCTTATTTTTCAATAGCTGTTGATTTCTAAGACTTGGAAATTTTCATCAGTGAATATTTCTAGCCTCCAGTAAACACTGTGCAGGTTAGTTTTTCTCTGCATCTGCAAATATATGTATCTTGAATAATTAGCCATAGTCTCATATCTCTGTGCAATTGAATGCTATTAACCACAGTGACAATTAAACAAGTGCTGTTTATGTCTCCTTTTTAACCTGTAAAATGAATTTATTTGAACGCACTTTAATAATGTAGTCCACACCTCAAATGAAGTATAAAAATTTCCATTTTTCCTACTCACCTTTTCTTCTTCCCTGAATATCTTCATCTTTTCTGTTGAGGATATATGTTCTGTAGTCTAACCACTTGTTACTTAGTAAAATTCTCAATGCTCTTATATTATCTCAAACTTACTTAGTACCAAAAAGAAAAAATTATGTTAAGATGCAGATACAGATTATCATAAAAAATGGTGCAAATATAAAGATGTAAAACACTGAAATTCATTATGGATTTGTACTTATTATGGAGAATAATTTAGGGATTTATTTTGAGGCTTCTGGTTGCTTCCCTCATGCCTCTCAAATCAGATTCCACAAAGATGTCACTAGGGACTATGGTTCTTCCTGTTTATGTCCTAAAGATAATAGGAAAAAATATCAATTCATTCCCCAGACTCTGACAGAGTTCAATTTCGTTGTGTTCCTCCTTTGTCTATTGCTTTCTTTCAAATTCCCTCTTATACTTTAATTAAGCTCCTTTTGGACTCTGAGGAGTTTAAGAGGTTTTTTAAAAGAACAATGACAAAAAGTAGAGAAAAATATTCCTCTTTAATAAAATATTTTCTGTACTTTTATTTCTCTCCCTTGAAAATTGGAACTGTATCTATACTGTGTGTCTATATATACACATATCAGAAAGGGAAAACAAGTAAAGGCGGTATGGGCATGGAAGAAAATGGTACTCTAGGAGCTGTGAGATAACTGATAAAAGAATAGTATATTTTGCAATGTGTGTGTGAGAGAGAATAGAGACAAAGATTATTAACCAAGAGTTGAAAAAGAAGGCAGCAAAGGTAAAAAGGGGAAAGAAAGGAAAGGAAAGCTGGAGGAGGAAGAGTAGGAAAGAAGAGATACAGAGTAGTTAGCATTTGCTCACTTGGGATGCCCCTAATAGGAAATTTATAATAAGGAGATGAGGCTGCTGAATGATTTACTGCTAATCCCATAGTAAGAGCACAGGGAGGTGAAGGAACAAAGGTTTACAGTCCCTTTGGAGATTTGTTTCATCTGCACATCAGCCCACAATTAATGGCCATTTAGCTGTTGTTCTCCTGCTGGACACTGGTGGATTGATTCAGTAAATAAAAGTGACAGAGTGATGTCCCATGGAGGCAGGCAGTGGAGTCTCTGCACCTGTTATTTCTGAATCTCTTCTTGCCAGGTTGTTGACCTTTAGAAGCTGGCAAAAATTAGTGAGCGAAAGCACAAAGCTGCTGGCTTTTAAAAAATTCATTCAGAGGACCCAGGCTACCTTTAGCTTTGGGGGAACTGACCAGAAATCTTGGAATACTTTCAGATCTTGCTGTTTTCAGACCCAGCAGCTGTCTGGGAAAGAGAACTGATTGGCCAAGTGCCTCTTAACCAGTCTCAGGATGGGGTTTGAGAAGGCCTGAGAAAGGGACTATGTTGAGATCCTCTGCGAAAGGAAAACTATAGATTATGCTGCCAGTTTGGGGTTCAGCCTGCCCTCTATTTCCTGGACAAGTTGTAGGGTGGTTGGTAAGTGGTCCAACTGCCAAACTGGGCTAGTACACATGAGCAGCTGTGTTTGGTATGGTGATCTGGGGGAGCAAACAGCTGCAGTGTATAACTGATCATTTTCAAATAGTTAATGACAGATTTGTCGTTTGTGTTCATTGCCACTGAAATGGAGGGAAAAATAGAGGCAAGGTAGAGTCAGGAGAGATTTTATGGCTGCTGATACTGTGATCCTGCCATTGCATTGATTGTGGTTGCTTTGAAAGTGAGAGGAAGGTCAAGCAAAGTTAACAGGACTTTTTTCTTGCCTCCATGCTGTAGATTATGGGTAGCCAAGGGTGGTCAACTGCATGAGATCTATAAAGCCTAACGAGGAGGAGGCATCTGCTTGGTTTACTTTTGATTCCTTGTTAGTTATTTTAACCCTTTTGCATGTGGTTTGGCTTTAGATTTGTGTGGAGTGTGTGTGTTTGTGTGTGTGTGTGCATATGTATGTGTGGGCTTGATATTTTGGCTTTTAGTTATTTGTTTCTCAGCAAATTGCAGTCATTTAGAAAGCATTATTAGAACTTTTTTATCATACAGATGAGGGATGGATGGATTTGGACAAATGAATTACTGAGCATTAAATAATTCACTCAATCTACCTATGGGTATTTTTCAAAGGGATTATAAAGGACACCTGCCTTAATAAACCCCTAAATAAAATTACACTATTAACAGTGCATTCATCTGAGTTAAGGCACTTTAAGTTTAAAGAGTCCTTTTTTAAAGGGCTAATTTCACTAGGATGCAACTCATTTGTTTCATTGTAATGAAACAGGGATGAGAAACCCTGTCACCAAAATATGTGCTAAATCTGGCCTCCTCTATTTCTACTGCTATTAAACTAGCTAAACCACCATAGTGGCTGCCTATATTTTTGTGTTATGCTCCTAACTAGTCTCATATTTTTCGCACTTACCTCTTTGCCGTGTTCCCTACTAGCTACCAGGAATCCCTTAAATCATATCATGTCATGTACTGCATAACTCTAGCAGCTTTCCCAAGTCTTTAGAATAAAATACAAGTTATTTTTTTTACATATATCTCTTACCCTTTACTCTTATACTCACTTAGTTCTTTCTTTCTTTTTTTTTAAATATGGAATGCTTCACGAATTTGCATGTCATCCTTGCGCAGGGGCCATGCTAACCTTCTCTATATCATTCCAATTTTAGTATATGTGCTGCCAATGAGAGCACTCACTTATTTCGTATTCTAACCTTCCCAGGCTATCTGACTTTTTCTCCAGCAAGAGAACGCTGATCCTGTCTCAGCAACTAAGACCTAGCCACTTTCTCTCCCCAGATTTCTCAAGTTGTTCACTTGACTGATTCTTTCTCAGCATTGGCTCTTTAATGTCATCTTATTGAAAAGCCCTTTCATGACACACCTGTGTAAAGTGGATTTCTCTCTGTAGTCTTCTCACAATTTGCTGAATGATGTGCAAAGTATATACATCATGAGGAAAAAAATGATGAAATGTGATTTTGAGTGTTTTACTTGAGATGCCAGAGTGATGGTATAGGAATTAAAGCACTCGACTTGCATGCAGTCACACCTTGTTTGATCCTTGATGCCGCATATGTTTCTCCAGCATGCCAGGAGTACTCTCGGATCCTAGAGTCAGAGTAAACACATAGCACCACTGAATATGGTCATCTAACTAGAGAAAGAGGAGAGAGTAGGCTGGCATAAAATATAAATAACATGAGAGAACAAAACATTATTTATAACTATAGTTGTTGCCTTCAAAAAATTATTTATTCTAGATCAAAGTGTGAAATGAGTAGTCAATTCCTTCTTTAAAACAATTGTTTTTTTTTTCTTTTTTCTTTTGTTTTGGTTTGTTTGGGGTCACACCTGGCAGCGCTCCAGGCTCCACACTCAAAAATCAGTCCTGGGAAACTCGAGGGACCAAACGGGATGCTGGAGATCAAATCTGATTTGTCCTGGTTCGGCCACTTGCAAGGCAAATGCCCTACCACTGTGATTTCACTCCAGCCCATCAGTTCCATCTTACTAAGCCAACATTCTAATTCTCCTTTCTGAAAATCATAAACATATAAACACTCTTATATGAATGGTCCAAATATCAATTCTATGTTTTTAATAGTAAATCAGTTGACAATATAAATGAGAAAAATCAATAACCGATATGAAATTAAAAAATACCATTTAATGATACCATTATATGGCTTAGCAATATTTTAGCTTCATAGTCTTCTCAAAGTATCTTTAAAGATAGTTGTGAGCCTGGTGTCCTAACTAAATTAATAAAAAGCCAAAGACCATAGGCAATTTTTCAAAAAAATAAGATTCTTTAAATCTCAGAATATATTACTCAATATTTATCATGCATGTGCGCACTTGGAAATGAATATTTTAAAATCCAAAACATTTGATGGCTAACACTTAAAAAAAACAGAATGGGAGCTATTAATTCTACCTAATGTAGTCAAAATAATAAACTCTTCAAGTTTACCATCAACTTCTTGCCTGTTTGTTTGTTTGTTTGTTTGTTTTTGGTCCACACCTGGTGATGCTCAGGAGTTATTCATGGCTATGCACTCAGAAATCTCTCCTGGCTTGGGGGACCATATGGGATGCCCGGGGATTGAACCTTTGTCAGTCCTAGGTCAGCCAAGTTTAAGGCAAACGCACTATCACTCCGGCCTCAACTTTACCATCAACTTTAACTCATTACACTACACGCAATATACAGACACACATAATTACATTTTTGGTTTTGGGGTCACACCTGGCAGCTCTTAGGGGTTACTCCTGGCTTTACACTCAGAAATCGCTCCTGGCAGGCTTGGCGGACCATGTAGAATGCTGGGATTCGAATTAGTGTCCTTCTGCATGCAAGGCAAATGCCTTACCTCCATCTATCTCTCCGGCCCATAGGTTGTCCTTTTTTATGACAGAAAGTGTGGAGATAATAAACCTTGGTGAATAGAAAATTTAAGTGATAGACATCTGCGTTAGACTTTCAGTTTCCTATTTCATGAAAATTAGAATGAGCTTTCAAGCAGTTGGGCAGATTGGGACATTTGAATTGGCCACCAGTGTGATAACAATAAGGCAAGGATAGGGTCAAGAAAGCTTAGACCAACCAGTGAAATTGCTTCCAGTGAGTTTTCACTGTTGGGTTTCCTATTAGAATGGTTCCAAACAACAGGTCAATTATTTCTCTCAAATGTTAAAACCAGTGGAAGGGAGAGATCAAAGGGTTATAGCTAGAGGTTAATGACTAAAACGAATTTAACAAATAAAGGAAAAAGATTGTCCTCTGCACACAGCATGGAGTCAGCCCCAAAGAGTCACATTAAGAATAGGTCATAGTGTCAAATACTACAGAGCTATGCTGTAGATGGGCTACACGTTGTATAATGAATAATGGCATTTATGTAATATAATGGGTTTGAGCTAGAAGCTAAGGGCTACTGAGAACAGCAGTAAGTACTGACCCTAACACTCATAAAAGTGCCTTATTGTTTTCTTGACTAGAAAGGGAAGTTCAGAGTCCATATGGCTTATCTTCAGATCTGTATTAATCTATTATTATCTAGACTTCTATCTTGATTTTCTAGAGGTCAAGAAATGGGACTTGTGAATATTATGTAACTGACGCACTGACAAATCTTGTTGGGGCAGGGCAACCTGAGGGCCTATGTTACAAAATGCCCCTCTTGATATCCCATGAAAAATGTGTGTGATAAGAATTTACTAATTAGTGTGAGATAATATTCTTTACAACTGTCATCCAAGAGTAAACAAGTTTGTAAGAAAATCAACCAGTTATGTGCTTTGCCAGAAGAAGATATATTAGGCTGATATAAGAATGTGTGTGTGTGTGTGTGTGTGTGTGTGTGTGTGTGTGTGTGTGTGTGTGTGTGTGTGTGTGTGTTTAGGGTTAGATTGTCCAGTGCAGGTTCTTTTCTCAGAATATCAGACATGTATTAGAAAAGTAGTTAAAGTGATAGAACTTTTGCTTTTGAGAGCACAGAAAAAATTATATATTTAGTGCAATGTTTTATTAATGTATCAATCTCAAAGTTTATAGCCTAAATTGTTGAAAACATGGTGGAAATGCAACATTGTATGTTAGCTTTATTCAGAAATGGAATGCATTCCTCAAAATAGTCTAATCATAAAATTACTTTTACAAGGAGAATTAAAAAAAAACCTCTACATTTATCCTGACTATTTTATAGAAATGACTTTGGGACTAACTTTTTTTGGCCTCAATTTCTCTGTTAAATTATAATAATATAACATTTATCTCCTACATTCATTGAGACAAATAAATGAAATAACATACTTAAAATTCTTCAAAAACAACCAATAAAACAAACTGTAAAAGAAATGAGCTAATACAGGAATTGATACTATTGAGGAAAATATATGTACTAAATTGTAGCAGTATACTTACTTTCATAAAAGCATAATTAATAATTCAATTATTAAAAGACACTAACAGCTTTTATATGACTAACATCATTCTCTGTAATTATTTCCATGATTTTAATCAAGGCTTTATTCTGTAAGATGTTGCATCACCCTCAACTGGTGGAAAATTTTTATAGTTTGAGGAAATAACTTTCCAGATTTGCAAATTTCTATTTTATACTCTTTTTAAATTCGTTCAGTAAACAACTTCATGGGTAGAAAAATATTTAATTTTTTATGTGTTCCATGGCTAATTGGGTGATAACTTTAAAATTCAGAAAAAAATTAATTTTTGCTTTTATTTAATTGGATTTTGAATTCGTATTCAGCTGGGCAATGGTTTTCTCCTGGTTCTGGGCTCAAGGATCACACCTGACAAGGCTCAATGAACCGTATGTGGTACAGTGGATTGAACCTGAGGTAAGCACATTACCTGCTGTACTATTTCTCCTGCTTCCTTCATTTTTATTTACTTTATTTAGTAGTAATTGGTACTTAAGAGCAAACTCAGTATTTTAACATTTATTTACCACATAAAGAGGAGCCCCTTTATAGTGTCTATTTTCTGTCTTGTTTCTTTTATAAATTATTGCTTATAGTTTAAGAAGGTTAAATTACACAATTCCAGCTATTGAGCTACTATGTACCCTTAGTTTTAAATATGAGAGCAATTTAAAACCAATGTAAAATATCTATGTCGCTGTTATTTTATATACATATACCTACACAATTGCACAAGAGAAGTAAAAATAAACAACTTAGATGAAATTTGGCTGGCTTTGTAGTGTACTCTGACCTAATCCCCTGCTGTAATAACTTCAAATCCAAACTAATAGAATAGCACAGGCAATAGCACTTTATTCCAATTAACTCAGCTTGGCACCCTATAAGCATGGGCTCTTTTATACATTTTAAATACTTCCTCTTGACCACCTGCACATATCCCTATTATTTGCATTCATTTGAATTTAATTTGTTTTGTTTATTTTCATTTTTACTTTTAGAATTTAGTACAAAGGGATGTAATGTAAAGAATGGGAAATTGCTCCAAATATGTCCCAAATCTCATTCTGTTTGCATAGCTATGAATATACTCAGTTGGAGAAATGGTTGCTGAATTCTTTAGAAATGGATTTGCAGGTTTCCTAAGCTTTCCTCTTTTATTTTTAAAGACAAATACATAGCAAATTGCAAATTGATCTTCTATAGAATAAAAAAATGAGTTGGGCACACAATTTTTGGGACACAGATTGCTAAATTTAATGATCTGTAGTATTCTTCACGAGAAATTAAGTCAGTATTCTAGAACCAAGCAAGAAAACAATCTTTATAAATCAGCACAGAAAGAAATAATATTAATGATTTTATCAATTAAAGAAATGTCAAAAGACAAACATAAATGTAATGTAGTCAATATGGGTAATAAAAATAACCAGCATGGGTACTGAACTTTTCACCAAAACTGTTTTCATATTCATTTAATATAAGAATATTCTAATATTTTAACCAAGTGAAATAAATGTGGAAACAGGGAACATAAAGTAGTCCTGTTAGAAATAATGGGTTTTTAAAAATTAAAAAATTAGACACATATAAATGCCTATATGTATATATATATCCAATGAAATATATCCCACACACATTTTTCATGGGATAGATAGATAGATAAATAGATAGATACATAGATAGTATATCATGTCAAGGTAACACATTTTAAACATTATTTATAAGAATTAAAAGATTATATATGTTTAACAAATAATATCAACTTCAGTGAAGTAGCTTTACTTTATTAGTTCCTAATATATCTTCTAATTATTTGAAAAATGAGACAAATGAAGTATACTTCAAGGACAGAGAAACCCTATATCTCTTAAACCAGGAGAATTCCCTTTCTAATCTCCCCAATTTTTACTGTGCCTAGGCAAAAAGAAAAATAGCATAACTTAAATTAAAAAAATTTTTTGTAATTGTTGTTGCTTGTATCCCCACCCTCTTTTCTTTGTCTCCCGCCCACCCCCGTATGCTTTGATTCGTCTTCGTTTCTGGACAGTAGTTAGTGTTTAGTGTTTGTCTTTATTGGTGTGGTGCTTTTCAGTTTTTTGTTTGTTTTTGTTTTGTTTGGGGGGGTTGATTTTTCTTGTATTATTTTTGTTTTCCTTCCTTTTCCCCTTTCTTTTCTTACTTTTTTTTTTT
>PVKC010024281.1:0-16936 GCA_004027635.1 Crocidura indochinensis | reverse complement strand
AATTAAAGGCTCAAGTCCTCACATTCAATAGGCCCACCGGGTTCTAACCATATTTGAATATTAACCATAATACAATAGTAATAATAGTGGTAGTAATGACAGCAGCAATAATAGTATTCCTATAAAAATTTATACATCAAAATATTGAGGGATGGAAGTGACTTGGTTGTGGACTACTTGCTTTGAAGATTTGAGACCTTGAATTTGATTCCTGATACTGTCGCATGTGATGAGTTTTATCCCAGTAGCAATGTTGTTTGGGATCCCATTGCGACTGTTAGGTAGGCCCCTCTGGTGCAATGACTGAGATTATATGCGAGCCATAGTCAAGTGTGTGAACCCTTCTTATTACAACCACAATGACCAAAACCACACATAAAAAGGAAAGTTAAAATATGGCTACATTTTAAGTTCTCAAGAGCAAGGATGAAAACTGAAAAGAGAAAGAGACATATCACTCAGGTCACAAGGAAAATTTGAGATCGAGAAAATTGTTTAGATTTTGTATCCCAAGCGCAATAAAATCATTAGCAGATTTTAAGAAAGGCGGGTAGATAGCAACAGATTTGAGCTGTTAGAATTTGTCTTTGACTATTGACATAGAATAGATTTGATATTGAAGATCGGAAGATGGGTAGGGATAATAGTAAAAATAGAAAGATCATCCGTAGAATTCTTGGAATCATGTCAGTAAGAGATTAATTTTCTGAAGATTTTTAAAAATTTAAATTAAAATGTAAACTTAAAAGAAATTACTATTTTGGGAGCCGGAGAGATAGCATGGAAGGTAAGGCATTTGCCTTTCATGCAGAAGGTCATCGGTTTGAATCCCGGTGTCCCATATGGTCCCCTGTGCCTGCCAGGAGCAATTTCTGAGCATGGAGTCAGGAGTGACCCCTGAGCACTGCCGGGTGTGACCCAAAAACCACAAAAAAAAAAAAAGAAATTACTATTTTAACTATTAATTGCAATCTGGAGTTAATTCAAACAGGAAGTTAACATTTCCTGCAAACTTCTGAGGTGTCATGCTTTTGTTCAATCACTTTAAATATATCTAATTTACCTCATTTTTACTATGTTCCTGCTATATTTTTAATTGATAGGAAAAATGGTGCACGAAATGTTAATTAGGTGCTTGAGGTCACCCAGTCAGGAAAGTGTGACTCTATAGTCCCCAACTGCAATCAATATTCTGTTGGGCTTTGGGATAGAACAGTATCACAAGCTAAAGATTGGATGAGTTTAAGAGAGGGTTTGAAGAGAGCGCCCAAAAGCATTGAAAAGTTAATGGTGATATGCTAAAGGTAAAAATATCACTCCAGTAACTAGTATTTTGCTTTGAGTTGTTCTAACATCACCCCCTTGTTTCTACTTAACGCTGATTCTTCCCTCACTAAATCTATAGTGAATCCAAGTCTTCTCCCTGGCTTATATTTATCTGATAAAACACCCTGCCCCACAAATATGATCCATTTCATTTTCCCATTATCATCTGAAATCATCTAATTTTCTATTTTATAATTGGAAAAAGTCTCATGACATGGTGGTTAGTTGGTCACCCTCCTGTAATTCTGGCCTCCCAATGTGCTGAAGCTCATTGGTGAATAGAACTCACCCACATTGGCTTTTTGCTGGTTCCTGCATCTGAAGATCTTTTTGCATAACTGCCTCCTTGGTCCTCTAACATCTGCTTAGATAATCAGGGGTCCTCAAAGTTTTTAAACAGGGACCCAGTTCACTGTCCCTCGGACCACTGGAGGGCCAGACTATAGTAAAAACAAAAATTATGAACAAATTCCTATGCACACTGCATACATCTTATTTTGATGTGAAGAAACAAAACAGGAACAAATACAATATGTGGCCCGCGGGCTGTAGTTTGAGGACCACTAAGTGATCTTCCTGATAAGACCACGTTATGTAGCTGAACACAATTATTACCCACATTTCAAATGTGTCACAGCTTCAATATCCTTAATGGTCTATTACCCTTTTACTAAGTTTTAAGCTCCACAAGGACATACCTGTGTTGTTCAATGTGTACCAGACATGCAGTTATGAAAGGAAAACCTCTGAGAATTCCATAAGACAACTGTACATTTCCTTAATTAGGCAAGACTGTTTTTTTTGGAAGTTTCTAGAAAAGGTTATCAGGAAAACTTACAATGAGACACACTTAGAAATTAAGGCTTTTTATTATCTTAGCACTTTTATCTATTGCTGCTTTCAGCCTTGGGAGGTCTGGTTAAGGGAGATCAATGAGCCCCAGCGAGTTTTTCAGCTGGATTGTAGAATAGATGATTAAGTTTGAAAGCTGTTTGATATCAGACATCTTCCTTCTTGGACTTGCTGGCAACATAAGGTCTACAATGTTGGGAAGCCACTACTTGGCGTTCCCCACTTAACTGTTATTGTTTTGACATTTGTATTGACATCATAGTTTTAACTTTTATTTTAAATATGAATATCTAATGTAGTCTTGTTTTTGCATAACTCTAAGACTTAACTCTTATTATCACCACCAATGACTTGTTAGTTAAGTTGACTAGAAGGTATTTTATTTTCTGTGGCACTAATATGAATGGTGTTAGTTTTTTTTTAATGTCCAATTTTCTCTATCATTATTATTGTATAAGAAGGCCATTGATTTTTGAGTGTTAATTTTGTAGCTTGCTACTTTGCTATATAAATCTATTGTTTCTTTTTGGTAGAATATTTAGGGGTTTCTAAATATAGTAGCATGTCATCTGCAAACAGTAAGAGCTTGATTTCTTCCTTTCCTTGATATTTTTTTTCTTGCCTAATTGCATTTGCAAGTACTTCCACTGTGCATATTGCACTGGTGAAGGGGGAGGTTCTTCCTATGACTTAAATTCAAGTACAAACATGTTTGTAATCATGGTGCTTAAATAAATATATTATTAATAAAACTTAACTCTCATCACATTGAAAAATAGAAACTAAATAAAAATACAATAACATTTGATTGGGGTAATAAATTTGGTCATTATCTAGAGTGAAATGTTCTAGAACCATTAAACACACTTTGATAAATCTGTGCTGGTGCAAGTGGTAGGGGTGTCAGTCTTTTAAGCTCTAACCTAGGACGGATCACAGTTTGATCTTCCTGTGTCCCATATGGCCCACAAAGTCAGTAGCAATTTCTGAGCACATAGCCAGGAGTAACTACTGAGCAACAGCTGGTGTGGCCAAAAAAAAGCAAACAAAAATAAAAAAGATAAAAAAAAACACCATAGAAACATATGTATGATAAATTGGCAATATAAAGAAAAGTCCAAAAGGAGATACAAAGATTCCTCACAAGTGTCATAACTGTGCAGTGAAATCATACATTATATTTTCTTCTATATTTCATTTTGTTTTTAGAAGTTAGATAATATGTATTTTTTATTACCAACAGGGAAAACTCTTCACGATCTGCAGAAATAAAACAAGTTTAAAAGAACAGATATGTCTCATTAATATTGATCATTTCACATAACTACACTTACATTCAGAATGAACTTAGTATACATGTTGCACATAATATATTTTCTTAATAATACAATTTATATCACATGCAAATGTAGGATACATGCTATTATAATGTGTAATATGCCATATACTTCATGATATATGTGTAAAATAATTACATATATTGTAATATATTTTACATATATAAAATATTTTATATATGTTATAAAGCTTAAATATAATTTGGATAGTGGAATATTGTCCTTTATTCAATCTATTATTTTGCTGACTGTTTTTTTCAAGAAAAATATGGGGGATGGCCGGGATTGGCTTAAAGAACTATAGCGCACATACAAAGGTATATGGGAGCTCCAGGTTTTGATCCTGGCACTGTATAGTTCTTTGAACACCATAGATCTGATCCCAAGTACTGAGCTGGGAATAGGTACCCCCACCTCAAACACAGCTGAATATGACATACAAGGAAAAAAAGACCAAACCCACAAATATTTAATGCAAATTTTACTCAGGTAATCAGTTTATATTCTAATCTTTCTTGGACACCTGTGCTGGAAATGAGCACCCACAACTGGCTTTATCCTTGTTTTTCACAAAAGTCTCATTTTTTTTTTAAATGAGACTTTTGTGAAAAACAAGGCATCCAGCTGGCTGGCTCCACCGAGGACCATGAAACTCCTGGCAT
Source organism: Crocidura indochinensis (assembly GCA_004027635.1). NCBI lineage: Eukaryota > Metazoa > Chordata > Mammalia > Eulipotyphla > Soricidae > Crocidura > Crocidura indochinensis. The sequence goes on along the minus strand of PVKC010024281.1, from coordinate 12,759 downwards.
CATTAGTATCTGTTATTCAAATACAAGCATTCCTTAAGGTGCCCCAACACACCTGTGCTTTTCTCATCTGATTGAAATGTGCCTCTCCCAGTCCAATTTATATTGACGGAAGGGTTTAGCATTGGTATAGATAATGAATGATGAACAAAGATTGTCTTTAGAGATCTGTCTTATGTTTTGATTGTCATATATTCACAGTTCCCCAATGCTTGGAATAAATATTTCTTTTGAGCATTTTTAAAAGGTAAAGTTCTTGTCTTTTCTCTCCCTTTCTTCAACTCTATCATCAAGCCTCTATTTTTCTCTTAATAGAGGAAGAGAAGTATTCTTTAGTCAGTTCCAGTAACTGAAGAGTCTGCAGTGAGCTGTTGAGCTGTTTAGCACCAGATTTGCAGTTCAAGGGTCTTAGAAAATACCAGTAATTTGGAAAAAAAATCTTTTTGGCATTGAACCCTTGGTTTGGAGAAACTGAAACAGCCTGGTAACTGCCATGCAGTTGAGGTTAATTTCACTCCCACCCTCAAAAATGGTGAGACTACTCCTGAAAGGAGCCTTATATAAGGAGTCTAAAAACAGAGCTTCAACATAAGTTTTATTCATAGTTCACTCCTTTTAACACAAATGCACTTGAGGTAAAAAAAAAAAACAGTGAAAATTTCTACTTTGACATATACATGCGCTTAAATATAAATATATATATAAAGATTTATATATGAGAAATATAATATATAAATATACATATGCCAGATTATGTCCTCAGCACTTTTTTATCTTATGCTCTTAACAATCCAATGTGGTAAGTATATAATTTTAATATATGAAAATTGCACTCTAGAGGAAAAGGGAATTTAGACATGATTACAATCTGATGAAATGTATTTAGGCTATATTTAGGCATATAACCAAGGTTTCAGATTCAGGGGTGCCTGCATATAACCTGCACACTAGATCCCTGAGTCCTTTTTAGCTAGGTCAGAATTTTAGGTCACAGGTGTACCTTTTGCACCAATTGAGAATATTTCCCAAGAGACTTGGGTTTCTATCAGCTCTTTTCAGCTAAGGTTCTCAGATAGGCATTCACCATGTGTGAAATACTGAGACAGCATTTCCTACTTGTGCTTACCTAGTTTGGAGAGTTGTGGGTGAATATCATTGTTTCGTAGAAATTTTTCTCCTATTGTTTTCAAACTTCCAGACATCTTGGATACTCAGACTACCAGTGCTAGGATAGCGTGGCAAAAAATAAACTCCATATATATCCAATGAATATTCCTAGCTGACTTTTTGACTTTCTGAAATCTCTTTTTTATCTTCAAGGCCCATGCTTGTGTCTGCAAAAATGGGGATGATGCTATGTTAGTAGTCTTGAGAGTATAATGGAGGCTGCTCCTATTATGAAGGGAATATATAATCTGTGTAAGGGACTATAATATGTGTTTTACCACCTGAAGTTTACTATAACCATGTGAAGATAAAAATCTACTATCAGAGAAAAGTATTTTCCAAATTAGGTTTCATACAATATAATGGGTTGTTCTTATAGAAAAATATTGTATTACTATAAATACTGTATATACTGTGTATAGAAAAATACTGTAATATGTATATATAATATATATTTTTTTGTTTTGGGGCCACACCCAACGCTCAGGGATTACTCCTGGATATTTGCTCAGAAGTCACTCCTGGCTTGGGGGACCATATGGGATGCCAGGGGATCAAACCACAGTCTGTCCTAGGCTAGCACTGACAAGAGAGACACCTTACCTCTAGTGCCATTGCGCCACCCCTATATTTGAATTGCTATGATCTCTATACTCACAGTGTAGTGAAAGATGAGTAGGATTTTATAATGCATAAAACAGACCTTAAAAGAATTGAGCATATAAAGAAATTTCTAATATCTTCATATAGTAGGGAATAATAAATAGTTCATTCAAAGTGGCTAATAAAGAACTTCAGCCTAAGTCAAAATAACTTCCTGTTTCAATATATATTTAAAATTGAAGTCTATACCTAAAAGCCTGAAGTTATCTGTCTTCAACCATTAAAAATTTCTTTTAATTTTATTGGCATTAATTGCCCACTTATATGATATTTAATATTGCCCAATCTTAGGTTAAGAGTACAAGAACATTTGAGGGTTTGAGAAAGGCAGGAATTTCAAATAGGGAAAAAAGAGAGACAGACTTGGAGTGAAAGCAAAGCCTCACACTCCTGAATTTGACAAAGGAATTATTGACTGAGAGTTCAGGGCTATCTGGAAAGATGGCCTTCACTAAAACCAAAATGTTGTTCTATAACCCAATAAACTGAGGTACAATTCAATATTCACTAAAGTAATTTTAGAATCTATCATTCCATTTCAGCAGTAAATGAGGTTCAATGTGGAATGAATTCCCCATTAAGATGATGTGGTGGAGAAAGTGAAAGAATTTTTTGATGCAATCAATTTATTTTAGTGTACCAAATGTTCATAGCAACAGAAGCATGCATCGTTGCAGCTGCCATTGTGGTCAGCCTCCTGTCAGGAGGTAAATGAATGGCCCTGTCCTTAACCACCAACCTGCGCTCCTTCTGCCTTGGAAGGGCCATCAATTTTCTCCAGTGAGTAGAATAGAGCCTACATTTGGGTGTGTTGCAAATTAAACTTTTAATAGAAAACCAGAGAAAGAAGCATTGACCATTTTTTATGGGTTGCGTTTCAAGATGGAGAAACTTTGGGAATGGGATGGTGCAGGTCTTTAGAACTCAAAAACTTTTTTTTTTAATGTTGACATCTTTCCCATTTCACCCACTTTTCTCATTATTTTCTAAACAATCACCAGAAACTACTGCTTAGCTGTTCTTTCTCCTTACAAAAAAATAGAATACTTCTGATCTATTTCTCATGGAGGGGATAGTAGGACTCTTTATCATCCTGTCTCCAGAAGGAGGAATTCCAGAATAGACATGTGAGCAGTAGGCAATAGCTTCAGAGGACAATAGTCTAATTATATGGCTTTTTAACTGCTATGGCTTTTTTTCAAAATAGTAAATAAAATATTAAATAAAAATTTAAATAGCAAATAAATTTGAAGATCAGGTATAGCAAATATTTTCCTCCCACAAGGGAAAATGCTTATATTTAATATCTACTCTCTTTCTGACATACTGTATTCTGTTTCTATAATGACAAAAAGCCAAGTATTATACTTAGTGACATCCCCGAAAGTAACTGATAAATGAAAAATATTCTTAAAAGGCTCAGTTTCTAAAATGATAAGGAATTGTATTGATAAACATCAATCTCTAAAATTAAAGAACTGATAAGCCAGAAAATAGATTTTTTTTTGCCACAGGATGTAGAGGAATAAATTTATGGTGGTTTGTGAGGGGTTCCCCTGTTTAGCAGTCCTTGACTATGGCTCATCATCATACAATTTGACAGCGTGGGTGCTCATGTCTGGAGGTGATGGGCTCACACCTGACTCTTATAAGACCATAGAATGCATGGTCAAACTCAGGGGTAATTGTAATGATGTAAAAACATATATGATTCAATGCAGTGATGAAAACAGGATTGTTTTTCTCTATACCCAGCAGTGCTAGAATACAGTATTCTATTGGTGAATACATTGACTAATGACACTCAAAGATATTGCAATTGTGAATACAATCTGTATTCACACTTAAAATTAATAAGAAAACAACAGAATAAATTATTAAACCAAATTATTATGTCACCTTTAAAAATTTCACCTTTACAGTAATGTAACTGATTATTAACTTCTCTTACCTATTTTTAGTGTATAGTTAATGTGTGTTTTACACAATGTAAGTGCTTGCATAAAAGAGAAAATGTTTCTATTTATATTAACCTGAATTTTTAGTTTTCGATTGTTAGTAAGAGAAAAGGCTACTTTTTTCTGGCTAAGTTTTCATTGCTGTAGCCTCAATACATCAATAGATGATAGGTTTGTTTGGCCAAAATTATGTCATTTTATTTTTGTGGCAGTTTGAGGATCTTGTACAAATTCCTTGTGTCTGAGAGTGTGCCTTCTGCATATATATATATACATATATATATACATACATATATACACATGTGTATATATATTCCTCTGCTCCTTTGTTTAATGTCACTTATATATCCATATTTATGCTCCTCTTTTATAGCTGTTATTGATCTATAAGTATCTTTTCTCAATAAACAGTCTTCAAAATGGAATTGTTAATAGCTGTATTACAAGCTATCTTGGACTGTGTCAGCATTGACTTAACTGATTCTCTGTTGCCAGATACTAATTTTGTTTTCAGGTTTTCTGTGCTAACATAAAAACCTCCCAAAATTTATCACTGTGCTTATAATAATAAGTTATTATTTAAATAATAGAAATAATAATTTGTATTATATAATTTAAAACTGAATCTTTGCATGCATTTTTAAATCTTTTTTCAACAGGTAAGGTATCAGAATTGATAAGAAGACATTTTAAAGCAGGGGTCCTCAAACTTTTTAAACAGGGGCCCAGTTCACTGTCCCTCAGACCATTGGAGGGCCAGACTATAGTAAAAACAAAAATTACGAACAAATTCCTATGCACACTGCATACATCTTATTTTGATGTGAAGAAACAAAACAGAACAAATACAATATGTGGCCCTTGGGCCGTAGTTTGAGGACCACTGTTCTAAAGGATGAAAACATTTTTTGGTTTGTTTTCTGACATACTGGTTCGCAGAGGTTACTCCTATCTCTGCTCTCAGAAATTATTCCTGGCAGTCTTGGAGGGATCATATGAAATGATGGGGATTGAACCAGGGTTAGCTGTGTGCAAGGCAAACACCCTACCTATCACTATTATTCAGCCCCCAAGAACGAAAACTTTTGTTTGTTATTTTTGGGGAGATTGGTGGTTATTGGGCCAAGACATATTCCTGGCTCTATAATCAAGATAACTCCTACCAGACTTGGTACTATTCATGGATCCTAGGTCAACCTCATGCAAGTCAAGTCCCTTATCTCATTGTATATTTCTCTGAAGAACAGACATTTTCCAAGGATTTTATTGCTTACTGCAAATTCCTGACCTTTGCAACATTGAAACCTTGGACTGGTATTGGTTGTGAAAACTATCTCTAAACATGATATTCATGTGTGTTTTTTTCTCTTTTAGTTTTTGGGTCAAACTGAAGGATGCTCAAGAGTTATTCCTGGATATATATGGTGCTCGGGGAAACTTTTTATAAAGTAATTTTTAAAATTAAATCACTGTGACGTACAGTTACAAAGTTGTTCATGACTGAGTTGCAGTCATGCAATATCCAGCACCCATCCCTTCACTAGTGCACATTTCCCACCATCCTAGTTTCCCTCCTGCTCTTTCCTCTGCCTTCTCTCCTGCCTGCCTCTATGGCAGACATTACCTTCTCCCTCTTTTCCATTTAGACACTATGGTTTGCAATATTGTTACTAAAGGGATATCATGCCTACCAATTTGTCTCCTTTCAGCACATAATTTTTGTCCAGAGTAATCCTATCATTGTCATAGTGGTCCCTTCACTGTCCTAATTGCACTTTCTTGATATTTGTGATAAGCCTCCTATGATGAACTAGTCTTCCTGGCTCTAGTCTCTGTTGTCTTTGGAAATTATTGCCATATTATCTATTTTTTAGAATCTACAAATGATTATTATTTTGTTATCCTTCTCCCTCTTACGTTGTAACTGTGTATCTTGTGATTCAATTAGACTGTATGTATAAAATATTTTTTTAAAAATATGCTAAGTAAAAATATATTTGCCATAGATGTCTTCTCTGTTTCTTTCACTCTACAAGTATTTGAACCCAGGAACCCAGTTTGAGCATGATGCAACCTTTGATGGGATACAAAGTACAGTACTTGGCTTATAAATAATACAAAGATCAAGGACAATGTTGCCAGAGGTGATGTCCTCAGGGGTGGTGCGATACTTACTTCTCAATGGCTGCAAGTGGGTAGGCCAATGAGGTGCTGAGCCTGGCTTATGTCAGATAATGGAAGTGTCAGAACTTGCTTTGAAGCTGTAGCCATAAACCGTTGTCTTCTGATGTAAATACTTCTCAAAGATTCCTTCTGAGACCCCCATTTTCATCCCATCAGTTAAAAATATCTTGTACTCCAGCCATGTGCCCTCTTAGCTTTGGCTTTGATCTTGTTGAATCTAATCACAGACTAAAAGCAAGTCCATGCTGTTTACACTGATTTAACACCAAAGCAAACAAGGATTATGTGCTATACCCATAATGATACTTCTCAATTCCCTGGTGTGGATGAGATAAGGCTAATGATTAGCAGAAAGGTGGTAAGTGGGCATGTTGTGTCAACCATCTATTTAGAAATAAGGTTCTATTTTAATCCTGAAAGTGTTTCTCATGTAAACAAGCACACACACACACTTATACACACAGTCAATGCTAATGGCTATCTATTAACAAAATAATACATTAAGAAAATAATGGCTTCCAATCATTAGCTCATTTATTCAAAATTTGCTCAGCATTTGTTATTTGTTGAGTACTGGATGGCTAGTCTCTGGGTACATAGGAAACAACAACCCAGTCTTTGGCCCACAAAGAGGGGAGAGTTGAGGGGAAGAGACAATAACTGAATACAATAACACTTTTTGCTTGCCAACTCTGAGTATGAGGAAAGAGCAGAATGGCCTCGTACTGGTGAGATATGTTATTCTTTTATTATCAGAATAATAAACATTGCAGTATGGGAATAGTTTTCTGCATTTAGCTGGTAATAAAATCAATCTTCTGACATAGGTCAACAGAATCTAAGGACCCAGAGGTAGAAGTAAAGATACTTCCTGAGCAAAGAAGTAAAAGCCTCTATGCCAGGGTGGGTGAGTCCAGGCTCTCTGATCATTTGCTATTTAATCTCTACAGAAGACCACTCTTGAAGGTTCAAAAATAGAGTTTTTGTCCACCTGATTTGAATTTAGAATCATGAGATACCACAGGGTGAACATCATACTGTTCCTTGTAGATAAAGCTGTTTCAGGAATATTGTTTTGCTACAGACCCAAATATATATTTTTTTATTTTCTTAGCTTCACTGTCTTATACTCTCACCAGTACCCTACAGTAAAATGGAGACGGGGACACATAGCATAGTGGGTAAAGTGCTTGCTTTGCATTGTGGCTGACCCAAGTTCAGTTCCTGGCAACCCATATGGTTCCCCCTCCCCGCCAAGTTCTGACAGGAGTGATCTCTAAGCACAGTCAGGAATCAGTCATGTACACTCCTAGGTGTGACTTCTCTCCAAAGCAAAGCAAAAGCAAAACCAAACAATAAAAACTAAAACAGTGGAGAGAAGAGATAGGAAACTGAAGGAAAGTAGATTTTCTTTTCTTTTTTTTTTATATTCTTTGCCCGAATTCTTTGGTTCTTCATTATAGTAAAATAAAAATTATTTTCACTTAATATACAGGAAATTAGATTTTCAGTGTGTATGCTTACATTTATCTAAATTCACAGCCTCACACTGATTCAATACAGAGAGTAAAAGAGAACTCATTCCCAATGCTTACAAATTTCCTAGGTCAATGTCACTGTATTGAGAAGCAGGAATAAGAAACCACTGACTGTCACAGATTAGGAGATTTTCTTACCACTTCTTGATGTAGCATGTAAGAGACCCTAAGCCAAGAGGCCCTGAAGTTACATTTGTTGGGGTTTGGGGAAACAGCCCCCCCTCCCTCAAGCTGCATCTCGAGCGTTTCAAGGAGATGCAGAGCCATGAAGATTTGTAAATATGGTTTATTTTTATGCCTAATGGCACCAGGGTCAGTGCCCAGGGAAAAACCTCAGAGCAAAGACGACGAAACACAAGACTCACAGCTTTTTATACCATAAAAAGTACAGGGTTAACCCCCACCCCCCTTGCCACACAGCAAAACCTGGTTCTTAACTTAGGGAACATTTGTTTCAACAAAGAAACAATCACATGGTTCTTTATGCAGGGTAAACATCACACCTAGGGTTGCATTCCTACCCTAAAAATGGGGGGTGTCCATACTCTAAACTCCTTAGGGGTGAGCTTCTGGGGAGGTGTGAGAAGGGGTTGCAGCCTTTTGTGACTGCTTTTTAAAGGGAAAGAAAACTTTTAGGAACATTTCCTTTCCTTCACACATTCATATGAAAATATAACAATGATGGAGATGTTTACCCCATCATGCACTCATCTCCATTCACCCCTTCCTGGTTTATAATAAATAGGATCCAGCGCTTTATTGGTAGCTCTACATTTTGAGAAAAAAAAACTGCCTGCCATTCACAGATATTTCTGAAGTTTATGTGTTATTTTTTGTTATAGTGATTGTTGCATAAAACCCTTTAGATGTGCTTGGGTGGTGGTGGAGAATGGAGATGGATGGTGATGGAGGCCTTTCTCCTCCAGCCCAGGACCCTGTAAGCAACTCCCTCCAGCAGGTTTCAGGACAGCGATGGGTCGAAAACTCACAGGCAGGCTTCTGGAGATAGCATCTTTATTCAGCCCTAGCCACCATATGTGTGGCCTATAAACCTTTTACACTGGATCCCTCTTCAGTCCAGCATTGTAACTTGTCCTCCAGCCATCTCTCCTCCTCCTGCTCCTATCCTCCATCCATCTTCCTTGCTCAATCTCTTTCCAAAACTCCTTTTCCAAATCCCCCTCTATCAATCCCCTCCTGGCCTTCCCGGCCAAACCTTTTGTAACCCCTCGAAGACCCCGCCCAGAAATGGGCAGGTCTTTCCCTAAGGTAAAGTTACACAGGAAGAATTGAGGATGGGGTAACAGTGATAAGAACTATAATAAATTAAGGCAAGGGGAGGGAAAAATAAATTAAGGCAAGCATGTCAATTCAAATAATAAGGTGATTCGATTACTGTGGTATAAATATGATCATAATAAGTTTGGTACTACCAATTTCTTTTGTATTGTCACACCTTGACCCAATTTCAATTCTGTAGAGAAGTGAAAAGCAAGATACAATACATCAACTAAAGATGAGAGTTGTTTATATAGATATAAGTGCCTGTTGTTAATATGTTTAGCTGTAGAGATACATTCAATGGTTATAAGAATATTTGTGTACTAACAGATGAAATGTGCATATGAAAATGAGTGGATACCAATCATACCATCCACAGTATCTCATAGAAACCAGTACAAGGTCTGTGTTTCACTGGTCTCCATAAAAGGCTGTCTTTACATATCTTATGGTGTTTAGTATCTGGAACCATATATAACAAACTAATCCTTAGATTTGATGACTCCCTCTGGTGTGATTTTTCCTGCCTTGTTTGTGCCTTCAACAAACTTTTACTAGAATCAGAGATAGTGCAAGGCTTAAGATAATTGCCTTACATGAAACTGGCCCTGGCATGTCATATAATCCCTGAAGCACCACCAGGAGAGAACCCTGAGCACAGGGCCAGGAGTTGCCTCTAAGCACTTCTACGTTTTTTTCCAACTCCACATCTCATCGCCAAACAAAAACAGAAGAAAGTACTTACATTCTGCCATGTACTAGGGGTGGTGCTCTGTCCTACAAAATCATGAATAAAGAAGACTTTTACATTTCTAAGCATCTCAATGCCAGTTGTTCTGGAAGTGAAACACCAGTGGACTGAAAAGTCAGAAATATTTTCCTTATTGACTTTGGTCTTTGACAATCACAGTTGTATAATGGTTATCAGACTTTTTGTCTTAGATCCAACTCTTAATTACATTCTTAAAAATGAAGCATTATCAAGATATTTTGTTTGTGCATATTAAATTTAACAATGTTTATATAATACCAATTAAAACCAAGTAATTGAAAATTGATTATTAAACAATTAAAACAATATAATCCATTTGATTTCAAGATAGATAATATATTTATAGAATTACTATGTGACAAAAAATACTGGGAAGAGTAACATTATGTAAAAGTTCTGCAAATATCTTTTATTTTGGGGAGACTTTTTGGCCACACTCAGTGAATCTCAGGGGTTACTCCTGGCTATGTGCTCAGAAATAGCTTTTAGCTTGGGGGACCATATGGAAGCCAGGATTCTAATTGTGGTTTGTCCTGAGTCAGCTGCATGCAAGGCAAATGCCCTACCCCTGAGCCATTGCTCTGGCTCCTGCAAATATCTTTTTTAACTTTAATGTACTTTATTAAAAGAGTTGTCAATAAGCATCATATAGTTGACATCCAGGTAAGTGGGAACCAAATCATTAAAAATAAAAAAAGGAAGAAATAAAGTATAGCAACAAAAAATGTGTGAAAATTATTGAATCTCCAATGTAATCATTAAGTCAGTGACAGATGGTGTAGTAAATACTTGTCTCTAATTGACCATTCTTTTATTTCATTTATTTCTGAACATTGAGTGGCTTCAAATACACATTGGTGTCTAAAATGGTGTGTTCCTATGTGGATGATAGTATAAACAAAAATGGAGTTATTGTGCAGACAGGAATTCCAAACACAATTGCTAATATGGCAACTTTGAGGGGTATGTTTTTGTCTGCCAGGTCTTCCAGAAGTACAAGAAGGTAAATAAAAGGAGTTCACACTCACTCCAAAATAGTTCTTGTGATATCAGCTCAAATACCAGCATAATTGGCATTTTGATCAGATTAGTGTCTTTGCAGAGAGCCATAGTAGAATGATGATGCAGGGCTATTGGTATATAGTATAATATATTGATATATATAATATATAAAATAATAGCCAATAGCTATTAGCTATTGGCTAAGTGGTGATTATGGATGATGGCTTTAATTAAAGCATGGCTTTAATAGGGTAGGAATTGGCCTGCCCTCTCCCCAGAGATTGCTAGCTTTCAATTGTGTGGCTGTTGTATCTATAATTTTTCACAGTTTAGTTTACATCTTTTTCAAGAGCAAAGTGAGTCTATGGAGCTGGCCAGGTGCAGATGTGGTGACAGTTCTGCAAATCTCTTTAATGTGTGGCTAAATAGAAGATAATTGGATTCTTATATTTGCCCCTATAATTAATCACTTGGACTATCATACATTATTTAGTCATTGCAAAACCCCACTGTATATCTAAGAGAAAATTAAGAGTAAAAAGACAAGTAACATCTTAGAATTTTTATACAAATAGTTTTTTTTTTTTTGACTCTGGGACTGGGTATGTGAATCAAGTGGTAGAGCTCATGCCTACCATAGACAAAGCCCTTCATTCATTCTGTGAAACCGCTTGACTCACTGAGCACCATCAGACATGGGCCTGGTATTGCCTAAGCATTGCTGGATTCTGAGCTTGCATGATCAGGCTCAAACATTAAATAGAGTCATAGCTGAAGGTGGTAGTGAGGGAAGCCTAGAACGCTGAGCATCGCTGATCATGGCCCCTATAAAAAATTACCTGATAAATGCCCTGAAAGAATTTTGGGAATATGCAAGTTTCGAGGACAACACTTTGAAAATCCCTATTATATTAAATTCTTTACTAAAGGCATTCATATGTTAAATCTGTGAGGAATCTTTGAAATTGAATCAGTATTTGATCTTTTTCTGAAACTCAAGTTGATTCTTTGTTTAATTTTTAATTTCCATTAAGGAGACAAGGCAAATGAGATTGATCAGAAGCTGCATGGCTGAGACCTAGGGTCCCTGGAGTTAGTTTGGAGGAACTGGAGAGAATTGGTTATTTGACCAGCTATTCAACCTCATAGCTTGAAATTGGCTATGGTGGGATTCACAACAAATATTACTTTTAAAACTGTTTTTAAAGAGAACTGGCTTACTTTGATTTGCATCTCCCTGATGATTAGTGATGTGGAGCATCTTTTCATGTTTCTTTTTGCCATTTTTTGAGGAGACGTCTATTCATTTCTTCTCCCCACTTTTGTATGTGGTTATATTTTTTTCTTCTTAAGTTCTATCAGTACCTTCTATATCTTAGATATTAACCCCTTATCAGATAGGTATTGGATGAATAGTTTCTCCCATTCTGTAGGTAGGATTTGAATTCTAGTCACCATTTCCTTTGATGTGTAGAAGTTTCTAAGTTTTATGTAACCTCAATGCTTAAAATAAAGAAATTATATTAAAAAAGAGAACTGGTTTATCATGTCATCACTACAACTACCCACACTCTTACACTAAGAGATTTAATGCCAGTGCAAGACATAATAGTTGTATATAACCACCATCACCCCCTACATATACACAATGGCTACCACAGCAGACATCTTTTTTATTTTGGTCTTGTGTTTGTTGTTTTCATTTTTTTGTCCCCAGTTTCCAATACAGACCAGGCAAGGGTCTGGGTTGAGGTGTATATAGGGTGCATTTATTGTACCTCCTCTTTCTATACAGTCCGTGTGAAGAACACAGTCTGTGGTAAGAATTGGGAGGACTTATTTTTTCTTTTCTTTTTTGATTTTTTTACTTTTTTTTTATTTAAACGTTTTGATTACATATATGATTGTGATTAGGTTTTGGTCATGTGAAGAACACCCCCTTCACCAGTGCAACATTCCCACCACCAATGTCCCAAGTACCCCTTCCTCCCACCCCAACCACACCTGTACTCCAGACAGGCTTTCCAGTTCTCTCATTCATTCACATGATTATGGTAGTTTTCTGTGTATTTATTTTTATAGCTGCACTCACCACTCTTTGTGGTGAGCTTCATGGAGTAAACTGGGAGTTCCAGCCTCCTCTCATTGACTCTGATGATTGTTGCAATGATGATTTTTATTTTCTTTAAAACCCATA
>PVKC010024280.1:0-16927 GCA_004027635.1 Crocidura indochinensis | reverse complement strand
AAAGAAAGAAAGAAAGAAAGAAAGAAAGAAAGAAAGAAAGAAAGAAAGAAAGAAAGAAAGAAAGAGAAAGAAAGAGAAAGGAAGGAAGAGAAAGGAAGGAAGGAAGGAAGGAAGGAAGGAAGGAAGAAAGAAACGAAGAAAGGAAGGAAGGAAGAAAAGGAAAGAAAGAAGGAAAGAAAGGAAGAAAAGGAAAGAAAGAAGGAAAGAAAGAAGGAAAGAAAGAAAGAGAAGGAAAGAAAGAAAGGAAGGAAGAAAAGGAAAGAAGGAAGGAAGGAAGGAAGAATGAAAAACATATTCTTTCTCATCCCTTGAAGATTATTTTAAAGGGAATCAACAGACAGCAAAGGAGGAGAGTCCCTGCATTAAAACAACTGTGAGCTGACTTGTAGAACACAATTTGGAATCAACTTCTAGAATGCTTTTGAGGTCTAGACATCCATCCTCCTTGCATGGGGAACTTTTGAGATGTCATCTCTCACAGACTCCAGAAAGGTCTGGAAATCCATATCATAAGAGCTTCTTTGATGGTTCTGAGTTCTATGTGGGATTGAAAACCATCACTCCAAAACCTGGAATACTATAGGTAGTGGCATTATTTGTCTGGGCAGGGAAGGCAGGCCAGGGCGCAGTGGTCAGAGGACCATTCCTTGAACTGAGTCCCAGCTTTGAGTGAAGGCAACAAAAGTTGTATGCTTTTAGAAACTGCTCTTAGCCACAGGTAAGCAGGAGAGAGAAAATGCTGGGGCATATTGTAGGTAGGTCTCCACTTCCACTTTCCTTCCTTCCCTAACAGCCTCCTTCTGTTCTGTCTTCAGGAAAAAAAATTTTTTTAATCATCTCATACACTAAATGATTTCATGTATCTGTTGTTTTCTTTATCCCTCCACTCTTTTACTCACTGCCCACCTTTTCTGTGTAGGATAGATGCAAGTCCAGGGATATTTTTTTTTTCAAACAATTTTCTCAAATACTAGTTTAAGCCCTGGATGTTCTCCCTGTGCTCCACAAATGCTACTGCTAAGTCTGGTTTTTAGATTTATCACATGTGTATTGAGATGAAATGTGGAAGCCATGCCTTCTTTGAACCCAAATCTACTTTTAAAATGATGTTGTGTATTTGTGTCTGTGTGTGTGTGTGTGTGTGTGAAATGAGAGATATCATTAAATAAACATTATGGTTGAAAACTTGAGTAATGATTTAATATGAATGATTCACCTGCCTCCAAGTGTCACTTGCTGAGCTCCATGGGACCAGGGTGTAGTTTGTACATCTTGGAAACCAAACCCTATTCAAGGCTTTCACTGGATAGTGATGGAAACTGATAACCTCTTAGGGAGCAGATTTCACTTCAATGATTGATTGTTTTCCAGATTTCAGAGCCAGAAACCTAAGCACAACATTTTTCTTTTCTTTTCTTTTCTTTTTTTTCTTTTTCTTTTTTGTCAGACTCCTACATAAAAAAAGGACATAGTGTCTGGGAATCATAAATTTGTGAAAATTCAGCAAATGTTATTTAGAAATCAGAGAAGCACAGAACAACTAGGATTAAGAGATGATACCAGTATTTTAGCTGAAGCATTCATAAAATGTGACTTCAGAATGTGATAGTGTGGAAAAATAGAATTTTTTAAGAAATGAAGGAGAGATTGTTCTGTCATTCGTCAACTATATCTTTTTGGATGTGTTCCATGTGCCTATTTTCATGGCAAATGTCTGAGATATGGGCCAGAGTATCTACATCTGTCAGGAGACCAAGAGCACCTTTGAGAAAAAGTCTAGAGGTGAGAGCCACAAAGGGGCCATTTACAAAGTGAAGAGGGGCAATTCTTGTCCAAGAAAATGCAAAGTGGTGGTGAGATTCAGGCACAATAGCCACACTGGGAAACCAGAATACTCAGGGCTGAAGAATTATGGGGGTGGGCAGAAGAGACTAGAGGGGCAGAGCATTGGAGATGATAAAGCAGCCCCAGACAGCTGTGGCCCAAAGGGAGCTAGAGAATGAAAATGAACCTCAGTCTCCTCCTCCCTTGTGGTTCTTTTTTGGTTAAAATAATAAGAACTTAGAGGACACAGGAACTTATTGCTTCAAATTCCCAATTCTCCAGAGACACATTGAAAAGTAAGAGACATTTGTCCGCAAGGGTGTGACTATCTGGTGTGCAAGCATTGGCTTAAAAAATAAAACCACATTCCCTTATCTTACTTATTTTCCAAATGATTACCACTTAGCCTCGCCCTCCTTACCATTTAGCCTCGCCCTCCTCAATTATGTCTTTTTATGTGTCCTGAAAACTGCACACAAGTCCCAGGCTCTGCCTGTTCCTGGCTTTGGGCAGGATCTGTGATATGGAGTTAGTCTGCACATTGTGAAATTTTAGGTTGTAAGGACTAAAAGAGAGTGAGTAGAGAGATTCAGGACTGAGCTCTCTCTCTCTCTCTCTCTCTCTCTCTCTCTTTCTCTCTCCCTCTCTCTTAAATAATTTTTATTTTTACCAAAGTGAATTACAAATCTCTCGCAGTAATATTTTAGGTACATAATGACATTGAATCAGGGGCATTCCCACCACCCGTGTTGTCCTCCCTCTGTCTCCGTACCCAGCATGCATCCGATATTCTCCTTTGCCCCCAAGGCTGCTAGAATAAGTGGTTCCCTCTGTGTCTAGCTTGTTGTAGATTGAGTATCGATTCTGTTGTGGATGACTTTGGATTTGGTGTTTAAGTCTGATCATTTTTTAAATTTTTGCTCAATGTTCATATGCCTATTTGGTCTTGGTACCATTTATTATTTCCCTCTCAATTTATGATGCAGTAAAAGATGATTCAAGTTATGTGGCTCTGCTTGAAGGAAATAAAAAGGGGGGCAAAAGTCTAATAAACAAAAAACTGGGAGGAGTACATCTAGAGGTTATAAATATCAATTTAAGAGAAGAGAGGGAAGGGAATAAAAGGAAGAAAAACGTAACAAAGATACCAAAAAAACAACAGGCAAACAAGAAAACAAAAACAATAGCAGAAAAAAAAAAGAAAAAAGCCAGCAACAACAATAAAAAAAATAAATTTAAAAATCAAAGAAACTAAAGTCCGAAAAGCACCATAGCAATAAAGACAGCAACCAAACAATGAGCTCTCTTTTAAGAGGAAATTACTTTTCCTTGACCTTCCGAATCATGAGAATAATAGAAAAAGAGTAAAACAGAGAACAAAAGCTGGTGTTCTCCTGCAAAAAGCTGCTTCTGGATCATGTTACTGAATATAACTTGAAAATGTGTCTTTGTCAGAGGGATGATACTGTACCTAAGGTCTAGATTCCGTGGTATTAAATATAAGGAAGATAAAAAGATGTGAACTAATGGATTCTAAATTATGGGAGGCTTTTCTATTTTCAACTTTTTGTGCCATTTTTACTTGGTCCTTTTTATGAGAAGACATAATTGTCTTCTCATCTGGAAAATAAGCAAGATAAGGAAATGTGATTTTATTTTTTAAACCAATGCTTAAAAGCTTGGTCCCCTCTTTTTATTTATTTTCTCCAGGGGCTGGAAGGTACAGCCTCAGCAGCGATTAGGGACCCTAACAGCACCCCAGGGATACCCAAGGAGGTAACATGAGCCTGAAAGTTCATCGTTTAGGAGCAGGAATTTGGTGATCCTCCAGGTATTTGGGGAACATGAGGTGCTGGGCATTGAATTCAGCATATGCATTCCACCCCTTTTGAGTTATTTTCCAGTCCCTTTGGGGACATTTCTTAATCCAAATGGCATTGCCTATCCTTAAATGGCTGTTTGTTTTTGTGATTTCTGTGAACATTAGAGCCAGATTCGTTTCTTATCATCTATCACTCTAATCTTGTTTTGAATAAAAATGCTACATGCTATTATAAAAAACTTTTGGCATTTATTGGAAATATCCAGGCACTGCCAAAGTAGGATAAAGAGGTGTTAGAAATATTTAGTGTGATTAAAAACATTCTTAAAGGCATATTATCAACAGTTTAGGATTTAGAAGTCCAGACTCCCGATTTTAAGAAATCATTTCTATGATCACTAATGACAGTTCTCAGAATTACCTTGGCTCACTTGGGATTGTACATAAATCAACTCCCCTTACTTTCAGCTCAATTTTTGGTGAAATTCTGCTTACTTTGCACTCATAGGAAGGAGCTGTAGAATGTTTCTGCCACAAAAAGGGAGAAATAAAAGGCAGAGGCTGGGTGTTTCCGATATTGTCCATGGTTCAGTTTCCTTAGAAGTGTGCTCAAGTTTCCTTAGAAACACTGGGAAATTGTTTTCATGTTCTTGTCTGCAAACAAAATTATTTTTAATCTTTAGTTAAAAACCCTTCTACAGGAAAGAAAATTTGTAATTTCACATAACAAAAGTCCTCCTGAGTGCAGGACTGACTTTACCTACCTTAGCCTACTTCTGCTCACTTGCGACTATCACTTGGCAGCTACTCCCATCAGTCTCTCATAAAAACACACAAAAGTAGGTTTGCAATGGTGCAAGAAGTAGGAAGTCTGCCTTGCATGCACTAACCTAAGACAGACTGTGGTTCTATCTCCCAGCATCACGAATGGTCCCCCAATCCAGGGGTGATTTCTGAGCGCATAGCCAGGAGTAACCCCTTAGCATCACTGGGTATGGCCTAAAAACCAAAAACCAAAAACAAACAAAAAACCCACAAAAGTTACTAAATGAAATGTTCCAGTGTTCATTTTATTCGCACGGTTTGAGTGGAGGGTATGATGTGCAATTGGGCCACACTTGGTGGTGCTCGATTCCCAGCACTATTTGGTTTGTCACATAAGACAAGTACATTAACCACTGCACTACCTCTGACCACCACTGTTCATTTTAAGAGAAATTTACTAATCATTATTTAATTTCTCAGAATTCTATAGAAGATTCCCTTTTCCTTCCATTTATTTTTTTATCTCTCTTGCTGGGGGGGGGGTGTGTGACACTCAGGCCTTATTCCTGGTTGTGTGCTTAGGAGGTTGTGCTCACAGGACTATCAATATGCTGTGTTGGGATCTATCAAGAGATTACATGTAGTACTGTGCAAGGCAAGCATCTTAACCCCTGTATGATCTTTCTGAACCCCCCTTTTTTTGGTTTTTGGGTCACACCTGGCAGTGCTCAGGGGTGCTCTATGCTCAGAAATCTCTCCCTGACAGGCTCAGGGAGCATATGGGATGCTGGGATTCGAACCACCATCCTTCTGCATGCAAGACAAATGCCTTATCTCTATGCTATCTCTGCAGCCCCTGACTCCTTCTTTTTCTTTTAAAATAAAGTTGTCAGAGAGAACATTAGTTTACAACACTTCAGAAGCTTCCAGTGTGCAGTGTTATAATTTAATACTCTTCTATCCAACACTGTGATCACCACCAAAACTATTATTCCCCTTTATTACTAAAGCCAACGCTCCTATTCTTTCACCCATCCTCTTTCTCTCACTTCTTACTGGTTAAACTTGCATCACTGGTTCACACTTTATCTCTTACTAACAAGAGTAATAGGGTTACTCAGATAGACTTAATTTTACCAGGACCCAATCTCTGGAAGGTGGAAAGAGTTAGAGACCATCAAGAGCCTTGCTGAAGAATTAATTAAATTAATAAGAATCCTTAATGGTTATGGATGATGGTGGATCCTTTCTCTGCCAGGCCAGGTGCCTGCAATCCCTTCCAGCTGGCAGGTGTGTGGGTTTGGGATAGAGACGAGGAAATGATCCGCAACAGTCAGATTTCAGGAGACGTGAAACTATTACAGGCCCTAGCCACCATGTGTGGCTTCTAAGCTAACCTTTTAAGCAACCTCTCTGCATCTTTCCTGCATATAAAACCTGTCTTTTATCCCTCCATGATGCTTCCTCTCCTGAGGCTTCTTGTTGCATCTCCTTTTACACCCCTCATGCAACTCCTTTGTTGCCTTCCATAGACCCCTCCCAGAAATGGGCTGGTCACCATCCGTTAAGATTAAACAGGAAGTTGGGCGATGGGGTAACACCTTGCCCTGGACATGGATACTGAATGGAACTGGGGGTGCAGTAAAGGGTGGCCTACCTGCTCTGAAATTTTTACATGTCTGCACACACATCTTCACAAGTGTGTTTACTTGAGTATGTGATGATTAAATGTAAAAAAATGATGATTAAATGTGAATGTAAATGTAAATTAAATGTCCATGGCAAAAGCAACCTAACCATGTCCAATGCGGGTATCAAGTCACATACTGAGAAAGTGTAATATAGTTAAAGAATACTAGGAGGACAATTTGATAAATTCAAAGCCAGATGTTTTCTCTAGAGTATCACTCTCTGGTCCTTATTGTCCACATGGGCAAGTGGTGTTCTGTTCTGGGCTACAGAATGAAAAACCAGGATAAACCTGATAGATAGCTTCTCTCTATGTTTTCATGTGTGAATTTCCATTGTGGGGAGAGAGGCTGGAAAATAAGAGAATTTCTGCAAGCTGGCCTTGCATATAAAAGAAAGCTTCTGTTCAAAGACTTGTGTTCCCTGCTGTTATGAGTGCAGGATGTGCAGCAAAGAAAGTCATCCAAGACAAACTAGGCCAATAGTGCCATGAGCATTGCAACTGCTATCTTTATATGCTTCCTGATTTAATGATGCCATGGGCATTGTAACTGATATCTTAGAATACCATCTGAATCAATGATGCCATGTACCTTGTGAGTATTGTCTTCACATACCATCTTGTTGCTGTAATGCCTAAACTGTATTAGCCACAATGTTTCCTGCCTAAAGTCTGCCCTTAAAAGCCTTATCCCTACCTTCAATAAATGAAGTCTATTGCTCTGACAATACTTCTCTGTGGCTCGGAGTCTTCCCTCCTTTTCCAGTGTCTAGCCTCCAAGGGTATGGGCTGGAAAAGACCCTTACCCACACTTGCATTGGTCTCATCAGGGGTCTCCCCACCAGAGTTGATATCCATGACTTCTATCTCTATCAATAACTTAAAATCTAAAATAACAAAAGCTTTAGTTGTTAACAAAAAATCATTTTTCAAAGAATGATCAGGGAAGTAACTCAGTGTAATGTGCATGTCTTTGCATGCCTGAATCCTGGGCTTATCCCTCACAATCCCCTATGAAGAAAGCAGGATTTGTGTTCTTAGTGTGAAACATACAGCTCTATAAATCCTTTCCTGGATTTAACCAGGAACAGACTTTTTCAAAGTAGTCTGACTCAATAGACATCTCTAGGTCTCATCGCTACAACCAGTTCCTACTTGGGAACATGTGGTACCTGTTTTCATAGTCACAGACTGTTGCTGATGAAAGAACGTACTTGTCTTCCTGATCGTGTTGAGACCTCTTGTGCTTATGGCTGGAGGCCAGTTACTTGATGCAGACTTGATCCCAAAGCACACACCTTCACCCTGTGATGACTCAGTCATTAGAAAATGGCAACCACCTAACCTCCTCTTACCTCCTAGCCCATTCAGTTCTTGGAGGGTCACTCCCAGGACCTTTTAGCCCATTATTGTTTCTTCTGTCCCCTGAGGCAGAACTTAAAAACTTTATGTGGAAAATTTAAGAGTGTGTGTACGATTTCCCCCCCCCTTTTAGTATTTAAATTACAGGTTAGTCATTTCTCAGAATTCTGGGTGAAGGAGACAAACAAATGAGAGCTTGGCAAATGCCATTGTTTTCACTAATAAAAGTCATGCTTTCTTAATAAATAGAGGGTTTGACAAAAGCAAGTTGTGACTTTAAATGGTAAAATATGCAACCCTTTAATTCCTTTCAAAGTTTTCTTTTGGGGGGGGGTATACCTGGCAGCACTCAGGGTTACTCAGAAATCGTCCCTGGCAGGCACAGGGACCATATGGGATGCTAGGATTCAAACCACCATCCTTCTGTATGTAAGGCAAATGCCCTACTTCCATGTTATCTCTCCGGCCCATCCTTTCAAAGTTTTCTAACAGTCAGGGGTACAGGCATTGCTTATTAAGCAGCCATTAACCTGCTCAAACTAGGTATTATGTATCCTGTGAAAGACTTGGCTATAATATATATGAAACTAAAGATCCAAATAAGTCCTCTTCCTTTATAAAATATTTTCCAGGCCAGACATATAGCTCAGTAATAGAATTTAGACTTTGAATATGGGGTCCATGGGTTTGATACCCATTTTTCCTTTCTGCTTTCTCAGGGAAGTGATTCCCTGCAGAAGTTAAGAATCCCAAACTAGAGTTATTATTTAAATCTTGGTTCTACCTGCTTACCTGCTACGCAATCTTAGGCCAGTTGTTTTATGTCTGCATGTACACTTTTTCATCTACAAAGTGAGATCACAAGGGTATATGTGCAGTATATGTCAAAAGCTCAATACCCAGAAGTCCTTCTTCAAGAAATTCCTTCTAACAAAGTCATCACAATTCATAGTTAAATTACTATTTCTTCAAAAAAAAATTGGAGGTCCCACACCCATTTGATGCTCATGGGTTACTCCTGGCTAAGTGCTCAGAAATTGCCCCTGGCTTAGGGGGACAATATGGGACGTCGGGGGACCAAACTGCGGTCCTTCCTTGGCTAGCGCATGTAAGGCACCTTACCTTTAGTGCCACCTCACCGACCCCATATTTCTATACATAAAAACCATATTTTTATACATAAAAACTAGGTGGAGTCCAAATAAAAAATTAATCATTGATTTAATAAAATATAATAGAAAATTTAATATGTGACTTCTCAGAATATATTCATAAAGCAAACTTTCACATATCTTTCTGACATGAAATCATATTTTAATATGTTATTAAAAATTTTTATTATATCTAGGTAATATGGCTATAATAGGTTTAAATGAATGTATAGAATGTGGCCAGAGGGATAGTATAGTGTTCTAGTCTTTTATGCAGCTCACATGGGTTCCTTCTCCATCATCACATATGGTCCTCTGAGTATCACCAGGAGTTAATTTCTGAGCACAAAGTCAGAAATAAGCACTGAGGGGCCCGGGAGATAGCATGGGAGGTAAGGCGTTTGCCTTTCATGCAAAAGGTCATCGGTTTGAATCCCGGTGCCCCATATGGTCCCCCGTGCCTGCCAGGAGCAATTCCTGAGCATGGAGCCAGGAGTAACCCCTGAGCACTGCCGAGTGTGACCCAAAAACCAAAAATATAAAATAAAATAAAATAAAATAAAATAAAATAAATAAATAAAAGAGAGAAAAAAAAAAGAAATAAGCACTGAATATACAGCATAGTCACAGATATGGCCCTAAAACCAAAAATAAAAAATAAGAAATTTTATGGTATTTGAATCTCATATATTTGATATTAAGAAAAATGAGAATAAGGTGCATAGTAAGTAAGCAGTGCTTATAACAAGTATTTGCATATATGCAAGGAAAATGGTATTCCAAGATATTGATAGTAGTTAGGATTGTGAAGGTACATTTTTTATTCTCATCTATACTTTCTATAGTTACAAGGAAGTCTTGCAAAAATGTGAATAATCCAAAATTTGTTTTGTTTTACTCAAATCCAGTGCTTATTTGATTGACACAAGCTGGGTCCCAGTTGAGCACTAACACAAGGCTTTTCTAGAAGGTATCAAGAGCTTTTCCAGGGCCTCATAAAGTGGGAATTGAGCAGGGAAAGCAGCTCTTTGGGAATTTAGATAAGTGACTCAAAGGAACTTAGGTGAGCTACCTACCTGACTTATGAGAATTTAGAGATGAGAAGAGATATACCAGAGAGTGAAACTGAAGAATAAAGTAAAAGTAGAGGTCCCCAGTGTCATCTTGGAGTCCTAATGACTCACTGGTTCTTTTTTTTTTTATTGTGGCCAAAGTGAGTTACAAATCTTTTGGAGTAATATTTAAGGTACATAGTGATAATGAATAAGGGGAATTCCCACCACCAGTGTTGTCCTCCCTCCATCCCTTTTCCCCGCATGCATCCCACTTCTCCCTCCTTTACCCCCCAGGATGCTTAGTGTAACTGGTCCCCACTTGTACAGCTGTTGTAGATTGAATATAGATTCTGCTGTCGTTGACTTTAGGTTTGGTGTTCAAGTCTGATCATTTTTTATTTTCACTAAATGTTCATATGACTATCTAGTCCTCTTCAGTCCATTTTTCCCCTTCAAATTATGAGACTGAGATAAATATATTTTTAGGGCATCACACCAGGGGTTACTCCTGGCTATGAGCTCAGAAGTTGTTTCTGGCTTGGGGGTCCATATGGGTGCTGGGAGATCGAACCATGATCCATCCTTGGTCAGCTGCGTACAAGGAAAACACCCTACCACTGTGCTATCATTCTGACCCCTTTAATAAGTATCTTTATTTAAGCATGTTTGTAGCTGGGTTATATATGTATGTATATGTATATATATATATATATTATAAAGAAAAGAACATTCCCCTCCATCAATGCCCTCCATCTTGAACCCATCTTAGTGCACAGATATCCTTATAATTAACCCCAGTTTCTGCGAGTATGAAAACACACCTCTTTATCTTACAGCAAAACAACAAAACTAGTCCTCTTAGTTCCAACTATATCATAAATTTCTCTAAGACAATCAGTATACCTCTCTTATCATAGATATAAATCTGGAGCCTGAGTGTGTTTTGGTTATTTTTTTAATGTTTCATTTATGACTTCACTCAACAAGCAGGGAATGTAAAGGATTTCTAAGTGCATGCCTAAAACTGGAATATAGTGATGAATAAATCCTCATCAATTGAGAAAATATAATGAATAAAATATACTACATGTTAGCATATGACAAAAGCCTATTAGAAAAATAAGATAAGAAAGGGAGTACCGGATATGGAGTGAGGGTAGGTAGAAGGTTATGCTTGTGAGTAGCATAGCAAAGAGAGGACTCCTGAAGAAAGAAGAATTTGATAAAAATCTCGAGGCAGATAATAAAGTTTGACATTGCTCCCTTCATTTACTGTTGATTAATTGCTCCTTGAAATTAATCAAGGGAAGAAAATTTGGGGACCAGAGAGATAGAACGGAGGTAAGGCATTTGTCTTGCATGCAGAAGGATGGTGGTTAGAATCCCATATGGTCCCCTGAGCCTGCCAGGAGCTATTTCTGAGTGTAGAGTCAGGAGTAACCCCTGAGCACTGCTGGGTGTGACCCAAAACCCAAAACAACAAAAAAGGAAACAAAAAAGGGAAGAAAATTTTAGGTAGAAACTACAGTAAGTGTGAATGACCTGAGATCAAAAAAAAATCTGGTGTGTTTGAGGAAAATATTATAGTTTCAATATGATAATATGATGGGCATAGAGCAAGCAAAGAAAATATCAGTTCCTGGAAGTGGGCTTATTGCCCAAAGCAGGATAAAACTAGCAGACAGTGGAGAAACAAGAAAAGTGAGGGTTGTTTCTGGAAGGACATACTGAGGTGAAGTCTTGACTCCAATTAAAAATTGGGAATGAAGCCCAGGCTTCTGTGCTGGCTTCAACTTTGGGGTGGAAGAGGAAGTTGGTGAGAGAGGAAGCAGAGGGAGATAAGAGTGCATAATCATTTTATAGACGGCATGAAAGGCCCCATGAATTTTACCCTGAGTGATACAGAGAGACACAGGAAGCTTTTAAGCAAGAGCAGAAACACTTGCCTGTAGCAAATAATCTAAACTGTATCATGGAAAAGAGACAGTGCTGAGACTGGAAGCGTTTGCAGAACTGCATGGGAGAGAAGACAGTGGTTCAAAGGAGGCTTACAGTAATGGCATCATGAAACGTAAAGAGGGTCTGGAATATGATTTGGTGATATCATGCATGCCTTGCCCTGACGGAGCTCTCTGCTTGATTCCTGACACTATAAAAACACACTGAAGGCGCCAGGGAGGTGGCGCTAGAGGTAAGGTGTCTGCCTTGCAAGAGCTAGCCAAGGAAGGACCACGGTTCAATCCCCTGGTGTCCCATATGGTCCCCCCAAGCCAGGGGCAATTTCTGAGCACTTAGCCAAGAGTAACCCCTGAGCATCAAAAGGATGTGGCCCGAAAAAACAAAAACAAAAAAAAAAAGCCCACACTCAAAGGGCCATATTCCAGATGTGATTTGTAGTGAACCCCATGGGACTTGGGGATAGCCAATTGGTAGAACACCTACCATCTCAAATCAGGGACCCCTATCAGGGCCCCACGTGCTAAATATGACCCCAATGGCCCAGCCCACACATTGAAGCCACCACAATGTGTGATCTCTGTGATACCACAACCAAGTGCCTTTGTGGAACAACCAGTGTTCCACCCAGTTGTCCCAACAATAGCAGTAATAGTAACACAGATTTAACCCAGGAGGGGTTAAATCCCAATAAAGGAAGGTGGACATAAAATATTCAGATGGATCCCAAACAGATGCTCAGACCTCAACTTCTAGTTTTAGAATAGAAGCCAAGGTTGTCCTTCCACATGTTTCTCTTGGGAATGTCAAACTTCCCCTCTAATGGGCCTCATCAGTTTGAGAGGAGAAGCTATTTCCAAAGCCATTCCCTCCTCTTCATTTTTCATCCCTTATCACCAATTTGCAACGATAACCAAAAAACCACCGTGTCCTTTTTGAAATCTTCCTTTGACAGGTTTTTGATGAAATAATAAAATTTTCCCCCTTCCATTCATAAAATTAATCCAGGCCTTTTCTTTGAAGATGAACAAAAGATTTCTCCACAACTTTCAGGCCAGCAGGTAGGTGGGAGGAGTGGTGGGAGGGCGAGCAAGGAAAAATAGCCAGTCATGTCTAGTAATCCTGGAGCTGAATATTGGGGAGAATATCAGTGGGTGATATCTCAATGTCATGAATCACTACCAGGACTATCAAACAGCGCTGACTGCCTCCAAATAAGTTAGTAGGCAGAATCTTAGATTTTGATAACCATCTCACACAGGCTAGACAACACAATTACTGTGAAATCAATGGTCAGCCCTTCTCTCCCAGCTGCACCCTCAAGCAACTTAATACTGTCCATCAAATTGAGAACTTTACAGCGTGTACTAGCCACCCCCGTCTTTCCAGCAAGTACCAAGGCATTTTTAGTTAGAATTAATAATAGTGAAAAGCATGCCAGGAATGGGACTGTTGAATTTCTGGCCAACAAGGGCTCTCTTGGGTCATATCTGCGACTTGTGGCTCAGTTGCTCATAGTCACTTTCAAGGAGTTGCTGACAAGCTTTACTGGAATTTTGGAATTTTGTTTCTGGCTCAGTCATATGTATGTAGAATAAAGTAAGTGTGAGATAAAATAGCAAAAATCTGACTACCCAAATTTCATATCACACACTTTTTTTTCCTCTTGTCTCTCTTCACTGGTTTTACTTAACTACAAGGACTTTGGGGTTCAAATGATCTAATTTAAAATTTATTTCATCACTTACTACTTTTTGATTATTTAAAATAGAGGCCTAACATCACTCACCAAAATACTTATTAAACATCTTGTGTGTTCCAGGGAAGGTACACATGTTTTTTGGGTTTTTTTTGGGGGGGGGGATTTAAATCTCTCATATGTAGATGGAACTAAAGTCCCTGTTTTTCCATCCAACTT
The DNA here is from genome assembly GCA_004027635.1 of Crocidura indochinensis. Classification (NCBI taxonomy): domain Eukaryota; kingdom Metazoa; phylum Chordata; class Mammalia; order Eulipotyphla; family Soricidae; genus Crocidura; species Crocidura indochinensis. Next base: position 3,384 of record PVKC010024280.1, on the reverse strand, counting down.
CTTAGATAAAGGATTAAATGTGAGTCAGCATTTATTTGGTACACAGTAAAATGCATTACTAGAATTTTTTAAGAAAAATTTAAAAGTGGATAAGGAATTTTTTCTCAATTTAACAATGCTTAAGCTGTCAGAAAAGAAAGCTTGATCCTTCCTAAGAAGGTGATCAAAAGTTGGTCTCAGACCTTCAAGTCTATAAAAATGGTCCATACCTGCTTCTGAAACCATTTGTTTTATGCATCAATTTGACTAGGCCATAGGATGGCCAGAGAGTTGGTCAAAGTTACTTCAGATGTTTTCATGAAAGTAAAAACATATTTCCATGTTTTGATCAATTTAACATTAAAATGAATAGTTTGAATAAAGGAGATTTCTCAGGGGCTGGAGAGATAGCATGGAGGTAAGGCATTTGCCTTTTTCTGCAGAAGGTCGGTGGTTCGAATTCCAGCATCCCATATGATCCCCTTAGCCTGCCAGGAGCGATTTCTGAGCATAGAGCCAGGATTAACCCCTGAGCGCTGCTGGGTGTGACACAGAAACAAAAACAAAAACAAAAAAAAAGGAGATTTCTCTTCCTTTGTAAGAGGGCTTTATTTAGTTGAAGTCCTGAATAGCATAACAATCTAACACTTCCTTCACATAAGAGGGATTTTTGTTTCCCAGACTTACTATCTTCAAACTTAAAAAATATTTTATGGGGGCCAGGCGGTGGCGCTGGAGGTAAGGTGCCTGCCTTACCACGCTAGCCTTGGAAGGACCGAGGTTCGATCCCCACCCCCCTGCCCCATATGATCCCCCAGGCCAGGGGCGACTTCTGAGTGCATAGCCAGGAGTAACCCCTGAGCGTCACTGGGTGTGACCCCAAAACCAAAAAAAAAAAATTTTATGGCTGAAGACATAGTCTAGAAGGGAAAACACTTGTCTTGAACCCTGATTTATGCCTAGACTTACATGTGATCCCCTGAACACTGCTAGGGTTCAGTCCTGAACGCAGAACCAGGAATAGCCTCTGAACAATGCAATGTAAATGTCTCTTATTCCCAAATTAATCTTCATAAGATATCAACTGTCATTCCTTTCTTTTTAGTCTTAATCTGCAAGATTTGAACTATGTTGTCTGGAAGATCTGCATTCCTTTCCATTTTGGTCTTCCTGGGTCTCCAGCTTTTGATCATCAGATACAAAGCAAGTTATCAATTCTCTTGGGTCTCTAGCTAGCCAGATTACCCAGATTTTGGAATTTACCATATTTCATAATCAGATGAGTAATTTTTTTATAAAACGTGTCCTGAGATAAACAGATTGATCATAGATTATATATGTGCCATAAATATACGTGTGTATATTTATATATACCCAAAATTTCTATTTCTCTGAAGAAACCCAATAATACATTTCCATTTTTTTTTTTTTTTTTGGTTTTTGGGCCACACCCGGTGACGCTCAGGGGTTACTACTGGCTATTCGCTCAGAAGTCACTCCTGGCAGGCACGGGGGACCATATGGGGATCGAACCGCAGTCCGTCCTAGGTTAGCGCAGGCACCTTATCTCCAGCGTCACCGCCCGGCCCCCTACATTTCCATTTTTAATTTCCTTTCTTACACTTCACATAATCTCTTTGGACTTCAGCTGAGCTGAATCTATAAGGGTTCTTGATCTACATGTTCTCTTGTGCCTTTCAGTCTACAATTTGCTTCACTCCCTGAAATTTTCTCCTAAGTCAATAATAAGGATCAGACCATGGTTCCTTTCTTCTTTCCTTTCTTTCTTCTCTCCCTCCCTCCTTAATTACTGTTTCTCTTTTTTCTTTCTTTCTCCCTCCTGTTTTTCTTTCTCCTTTATTTTTTCACTTTTTCTTTTTCATTTCTTCCTTCCTTTCTTCTTTTAGCTTTCTTCCTTCCTTTCTCCCATCCATTCTTCCTTCCTTTCTTCTCTCTCCTTTCTTTCATTCATTTTTTTCTTCCTTTATTTCTCTCTTTCCAGTACTCAGAAGACCCGAGGCCCTTCCTAGCAATACTTGGCCAACCAGACTGGTAGTTCAATGTAAGTGTCCAGAAACCAGGGATCAAACTGGGGTTGGTTACATGAAAAGCACACCACTAAAACCAAGGACCAACTTCCTTGTGTATTTTAAATTTTGTTTTAAGGTATGGGGAAATGGGGGTTCAGAATAGAAGTAGAGAAGAGGAATCTCTCTTACAGATGCCAAGCAATATTTCATTAACTTTGACTAAAGAATAAATCCTTTTAAACTTCTGTTACAACTGAAACTAATCAATAAGGGGAGCTTGTACTTTGTTAGCTGGTCTCAAACTCAATTTACCTGGGGGCCACAGGAGGCAAAGTCGGGGTGATCCTTGAGTGCAAAGTCAGTAGTAAGCCTTGAACATTGGGGGGGGGGGGGATGACCCAAACAACTAAAACAAAACAAAACCAAAAAAGATTCCTCTAGGGCAGGGTCACAAAATGTTGTACAAAGGGCTGCAAACAGCCCGAAGGCCACGAGTTTGAGACCCCTGGACCTCTTCTAGGAAGACACGATCTATTGTGATGGGCTATATCCTGATTCAAGGTGTGTTGACCTTTGAAATATGATTAATAGAATTTATTCCTCATTTAATTTAGGTGTATTCAAAAATTTTGAAATAGAAAGGAAAGGTCATGACTGCCATTTACAAATGAGGGAAATCAATAAACCCCAACAATGATGCACTACATCTTCAGAGTGACTGCTAAACACAAAATTTCTTCCAGATATGATGCATATTTCTATGCTCCTAAGAGTCCTTTTGTGATCTGAGATCAAAACACTTCTTTCCTTAGAGTCAGCTATAGAAAAAGGGGTGGATGGTATGCTCACATGGGCAACAATGGATATCATGTATCGAACTCCCTATTAGAGATTCTGTTTTGAAATCAAAAGGGTGATTTTGTCAAGTCCCACTGTTGTGTGACCCATCCAAACTGCAGAGGGACTATGCATTGACTTGTCACCTCAGGAGCACTTCACATAGAACTATTAAAAATTGCTTCTTGAGGGGCCAGAGAGATAGCACAGCGATAGGGCCTTGCAAGCAGCCAATCCATGATAGACAGTGGTTCGAATCCCGACATCCTATATGGTCCCCCGTGCCTGCCAGGAGAGACTTCTGGGAGCAAAGCCAGTAGTAACCCTGAGAGCTGCTGAGTGTGACCCAAAAACCTAAATAAAAATGTGTCTTGGGAAAATAATACCTAATCTATAACAAACTAAACACAGAGGGGACCACTTATACTAACAGCCCAGGGGACACAGGAAGGGGATATGGGATGCATGCTGGGAACAGGGGTGGAGGGAGGACAATATTGGTGATGGGAATGCCCTTGATTCAATGTCACTATGTACC